>JANSTU010011791.1:0-15359 GCA_027564075.1 Bolitophila hybrida | reverse complement strand
TCCTTTCCTTTTTTGGATTTTACAATTTCGGAGACATTCATCATTAATCTCAAAAATATATTTTTATTTTTGACATTAATGATGAATGTCTCCGAAATTGTAAAATCCAAAAAAGGAGAGGACAAATGAGTTTGTGTACAACTTAGAAAAGAAGTTAGAACACAATAAGTTTCATTGGATATGTGAAAAAAGTTTTCATTGCATTGTAAATAATGACTTTCAACAAATTTTGAAAATATCCAACACAAAATCAATAAAATTAATCAAAGGTTCATGTCATGCCCATGATCCGGAAGGTTTTCCGTGTCATTTACACAACAATGAACATTGGCAACTTACAATGAGATAATCTGAATTCCAGAAAACAGACCCCAATCAAGGCTTCCCTGAAAATTTAAATAAACCATGATGATGTTGTACCAGTCATTTTCTGCAATATGCAATATATAAGCCAATCAACTGTATTTTGCCCGCAGTGTGCACTGCTATTTTGCAGCAGTAAACGCCATGAATCCGCAAAATTGTCAGGCTTTAAAATAAATAAAGATAGGAAACGCAAACCTGGAAGAAACCACCATACGGTTACTTCCAGCGGCTGATAGTCGAGACAATTGTAATAGAGACAAACCTCAAGGAGGAAGACAACTCCGAAACGTATGCTGCCAAGGAAGGACATGACGGTAAATTAATTTATTGGGATGCGTTTTGTATGCTGGTCCTGAAAAGGAAAATCTGGTGGAATCAATAGAAAACATGCCAATATACCGCGCAACAATGTCACTTGAACTTGGCATCGGTTAAGCTCGTTCTTCTTACCTTGATCTAATATCCTTTGAGGAAACTGTGCGTTTATAAACAGTTATTGAAAACCCAGAACAAATGCCAAATTCGACAGATTATTCTTTTCTGGTTTCCGGTTTCAAAACAGTTCGCATCGACAGAAACTGATACAGATCGCGGTAGATTTCATTCGGTGTTTTGCTTCTCGGACGAGTTGTAGCTACACCACAAACAAATTGAATTGATTTTTCGTGGTTATACGGTGACTAATTGCGTTATTCACAATGACCGCTTTCAGTCTGTTCGAAATATGCCATGCCATGTTTCACTGAACGAACTTAACTGATTTTTTTCACAATTTTTCTTTCTTGAAATTTCTTGAAAATATAAATACAATCAAATTAATTATTCACATTACATTTTCTTTTAGCAGAATTATTTCGATTTTTTCTATTATCCCATACAAACATTCTCAAATGTTTTGGGGAATAATCTATTAAACACGCTGTGCACATTTAACATACAGATGCAGTTTTAATCCATCAAAAAGGAGATGTTGCATGAAATATCATAATTTCGATTCGGTGGCAGCCAAATTTTACTTATTTATCTTGATGTTCTTACGGTAAACATTATTATTTATTAAACGAGCTTTTAAGCTCATTTATATTTGTTATATAAATGATTTCAACTGAGAGATGTTGGAAGTATTTTATATAAAATGTTCAGAACACAAATAGTTAATAATTTGAAGTTTGTTTATTCTTAATAATAATTAACAATAATTAAAACCGGGTGTCACTTTAATATATAAAAAAAAAACTAATTTCGTAATTGACATAAAAGACTCATTTTTGATATTATGTTTATGAAAATTCTGCAATTAGGAAAACATTTTCTTTCTTGTTAACGATTCGTTTTGAAAATTGACCGCAATCAATATTACATAATTTGTGTATTTTGTATAGTATGTGTATGTCATTTACATCAACAACATAATACAAAAAAAAAATGCCAAAAAATAATATAATATTATATATTATAGTTATCTTACAAAACACCAAACAAATGTTACAATGTATGTATACCAATCATTCAAAACAGTCTAAACTCGAAAGACATTCTTTCATTTATTTACCCTTAAATAACATTTATTCAAAATAGCAAAACCTATAAAATCGATTTTCCCATCAAAACTCCAAAACTACTAAAATACTTCAAGTATAAATTTAATATGGAACTGCATATCGAAGCTTTGAATATATATATACAGCGTTTACTGATTTTTGTTGACATAAATTGATTGCATGCAACTTAATTTGCTTGAGAAATTCGTAATCGGAGAGCTTGCGGCAAAATTAACGAACCAGCACAAGGTCGAGAAACTCGTCGTATACAAGTATTTTGCTTTCTCGTTCTTTGAGCGTTTTTTGGTAATTGCACAATGCACATTGGATTGATTGATTTTGTAGGTTGTTTACTAAAAGCTTGCATAAAGGCGTGTACTTGTGTTTTATAATTTATACAAAGGATTCAGGTTTAGGAATTTCAATTAATTACTTTAGTAAGGTGATCTCAAAGCATTAAACTTGCTCCATATGAAGTAGCTCGGACTCTCTAAAATTCCTTAACCCTAAAGCTCTTAACATATTTTATAACATAACTTCTTAACCAGAGCCTCTCAGTCTTTATATTAAAACGACCTTAAAATGTATTATAATTATTTATTTCAAATTATTCATTTATTATTGCATATAATGCACAGTCGAGCGTTTGACGAATGCTGATTGCAAACACTCTTTTTGCAGCTATCACAAATTTTTTATTGCATCTTTGATTTGGAATATGGGCACAAATGGCATCGCATATTTTGCCCGTCGAGGTTTAGGGACATGCGATGATATTATATTAGTTATTTTCTTTTGGAAATGAAATAAAGATGTTCCTGACGCTCGTGCTTTGCTCGGTAGAGATTCGGTGATGATGCATCTCTTGTTCTTTCGTAAAGTTCCCACTAAAGTCAAACCATTGGATAATATTAATAATAATAATAAAAAAAAAATTGTTCCAAAATAAGGTGTACACAAACGATGAACAACATTTTGCGCTAAATAAACAGCTCTAATATTGTATATGGTTTGCCCATTAGGGGATATGCTGTTTTGGAATCGCAAATCCACCAAATTTTAATCCCATACTTGTCCGGCTTGCTAGGCATGTACTGAGTAAATAAGCAGCGGGATCTACATGGTATCAATTCCTCATCTACTGTCAAATTATTAGACGGCATATAACGTTTTCCATGATTTTTATTTACAGTTTCCCATACATCACGAATTGGACACAGCTTAACTGCCTTACGTCTTTCGCTTCTAGTTGTTTTATCATCAAAACGCAAAAATCCATATTGATCCATCTTTTCCAACAACATTTGAAGCAGGAACCGGTATGTCACCCTCACTATCTGTAGTGGCCATTTCATCCTCGCATTTGGAAGATTCGGAAACGATTTCATATATATGAGATTAGAATAATGTCATATGTGTAAAAGAAAACTTATTGCAAAAATATGTAAGATTAAAAATGTACCTGTCAGGCTCTTGTAAAGAGCTTTAGGGTTAAAAGAAGTTTATAAGTACTCGTATAACCGTGCCAAACTTAAATCAAATTAGTTTGATTATGTGTTTTGCTAAAAATTTGAATCAAAGAGTAGGACATTTTTAACAAGTTATTAACAAAAAAAAAAACAGAAAAACCAAAATGTAGGCTATGTGATTTTTATACAATTTATTATCAATTTTTTGCTTTCTTGCTTTCTTAGCGTAGTACTAAAAATAAGATAACATCTGAATTAGCGGTTGGATATTTATTTCACACAAAAAAAAGTTTTACACTTCAAATTTTTGGTTATAAGCTGGACTTCGTTTAGGGCAATACGAGGAAAATTGAGGCTATGCGATTTTTTTTATCAAAATTGGCCTTTCTTGTTTTGCAATTTGGTAAGTTAGGCTTCGTAAATAATTTCCTTTTTTTATTTTTAAAAGTTGTCCATTGTCCACAATTTCTTAGGGAAGCGACAAAAATTCACTTGAATTTTTCGTCTTAGAATTGACAAAGGATTAGTTCAATCGATGTATCGCCCGAATAATAATTTTTATTATATATTTACAATTTCTAAACAAACAAAACACAGACTATTTCGTGGATTTCAAATATTTAAGTAAACCAATGCAAATCCAGCGAAAGCTCCAGTTCCACTCCGAAAAAGACAAAAACATCTCTAAATCTCATTTTTTTAATAAAAAAAAATAAATTGACATAAAAATACGAAGGACAATCAACATAAAATTATTTGCTCAGACAATACTGTCTCGATCTAGCCCGGTTGTGTCTATATTAAATAATTATGCAATATGGATTCTCTAGAAAACGTATTATACCGTAAGACCGTCAGGGTTTTATCGTATGCTCGTTTTTCTTTAGCTTTTGTACGTCTATTTAGATAGAACAAATAATGAGTGAGACATGGTTTTTTATGTGAACAGCAACATAATTATATTACTAAGTTAGTCCTTACCCGAGGGTATCGTGTGAGCTTTATTTCAGATTATTAGTTTTAAGTTTGGTTTTTTGTTGTTTTTTATATGATGGATTCAATTTTAATTCTGGAAATTTAAAATGTTTACGGTTGAGATTTGGTGATAGAAAAAGAGTCCTACATCTGGTAAAGAGTTTTATGAAAATAACATTTTCCTTTTTTTAAATATGAAATAAAAAACAAATCTTTTCTGTTTTTTTATGTTCGATCCTCTTTTTCAATCAATAATGTTTTAACTAAAAAATCCTTCGAACATCGAAAAATGATGTTTTTTTTCAAATAAAATAATAATCTATGTTAATTTTAAGAGAATTACCGCAAAAGTTGGGGATTTCATTGACATATTTTCAAAATTTGGAGGAGTCCCAATAAAACGCATTTTTTGCATTTTTAGTTTCATATTTTTCATTGGTCCTGTCCAGTAAACATGTAAATTGAATAATCGAATTGAGTATTCAAGAAGAGAGATAAAGACCGGGAAATTAGATAAAAAAAAATAATTTAATAATTTTATTATTTATAATTGCTGTTATTATGTTGGCAAATCAGAAAATTAGAATATTTTTTATATATTTTCCAATACAAATTTAATATGCCGCAATATAATCTCTAATTTTTTTTCTTCACTTTCCATTTAACTTTTAAACACCCCCTCCCCCATCAGCTTAGCATAATAAATGTACATAAAAAGAAAAACGGTAGACTAAATGAATTTTTGTATTGTAAATATATAAATAAAAACAAAAAACAACTTTGTCTCTAGTGATTACAGCAAAGTGCTCAAAGTTAACATTTGTGAGGTGTACACTGATTTGCGGGTGCCTACGCTATGCTGTAGTATATGTTCTCCCAAGCAGCCGCACCAATGCCCACATTACCCACATTTTAATGTAATGTAAATAAACAAAATTATGTTCTATTGTTTAAGTAATAAAATTATAATAACTGTTTCTGTGGAAAATGGAAAATGTGCAGAGTGAGTTTGCGAAATGTGTGTATTTGTGGGATGGATGTGTCTGTGGTGTTGTTTGCTTAAGCCCAAGCATGCACGCAATCAGTGAACACTTCGCAGAAAAATTAAACTATAAGTAACATATTTTTTAGCAAACTATATATATATATAAATATATATTAAGAACATTTATGATAAAACCCATACAGTCGCTATATAGCTCTCTCATTATACATGTATTATAAATTTACATAGATAAAAGCTCAAATGAGAAAAATAATAAATACTAACACAACATTACACAACGAAGTATAAAAAGTAAAATGGCGAGCGTATTCTTAATCTTAATCTGTCGAAGAATACGTCATCAACACACTAAAATGCGTGCGTCATAAGAAAAAATAAAAAAACACCACAAGTAAATACATATATACATATATATACATAGTACATACACAAAACACTGGGGGTAATTAGAAAGGTTATTAACCTACACAAAATTACTGCCCTCTCTATAGTATAGCGTACTTTGTGTCCCATGTGGACTCCATTGGCACGAGCACTGGCGCAGGCGCCATCCAACCCACGAATTAATCAAATTTAAAACACGCAGCAATTACACACACACACACACACACACACACACACACACACATATATACAACTTAAAACACAACAAATATTAACAACAATATAATCGGAAATAAACTAAATAAAATGTATTGTAAACTTATAACAAATAATCTAATTATAAGATTTTGAACATTATGGCATGACCCTGATTTCAAATCGAGTGTCTTCCAATCACACAGGTCGTGTTTTGGCCCCAGGCTCCAAAAAAAAAACTCGTTCTCTACCACTCATAGATCTTAGTCACTATCTATCGTTCTCTTACGCGAAATACCGCTGAAAATCTAATCAAAGGACTCAATTCTCGCGTCGTCAAGGTAGACGCAAGAATTGGCGCACGGCGTGTGTGTATTCTGTTGTAATTGAGAGATCTTCTCCTGTGAGACACGCGCTCTCTCTCCGTTTATTCGAATAGTGCGTTATAGTGGGCGTGTCTCAAATGAGAAGCAATCTGTCACTCTCTGTTTACAACTTTAGTTAAGGATTTGCAATCTTTTGATTATCATAAAGCGGACAAAGACAAAATAAAAGCGATGTTTCGGAATTCAGGAAGCACATTGCCAGAACATTGACCATTGACTCCCGTCTCGAAGAGTCCGTGCTGCTTCTGTAGTGCGCGTCACCTCTGAATTAATAGTTAACATAAAATCAATTGCGTTCGAATGTACCAGCCAATGGACATACATTTTTACAGTTTACTTACAAAATAACAAAAATCAAATTTAATTGGTTAACAAAATGAGTTTAGTGTCAACGTAGATGCACATTATAGCTCTCTATCTCTCTCACACACACACACATAAAAACACCAACATACAGGCACAAAATTACACATTCAAACATTAACTAACGCTCGTAACAACTGAAAACTCATTAAAATATAAATCATTTTATTTAATTGTCTAACAAAAAAAGCAATCCTAAACATTATTATAAACAAAATGTATGTCGTGTAACGGTTTAAAAACATATTTTTAAAAAATATCATAAATAAAGGCGAACCGACTATTTGTTATATCCCATTGTAGACTAAAGTTTAGTAGAAGGTTTCAATTTTTCCCAAAACTAAAATATAAACAAACAATCGTAATTGTCGGGAAAAATTATGATTACATTTTGTTTTAGTTAGCTAAGTATGTGTAATGGTGTATACTTAAAACTCACGCACTTAACGCACACATACATACACAGAATAAAAAATAAGAATAAATAAAGAAAATTAAAAAAAAACTTCGTTCGCGAATAAGCAAATGGTTGTGATTACCGTATATTATTTCGATTGTGTTCTTTCTTGAAATTGATTTTCATGGAAAACTAAGCTATTAATTAAAAACACTATAAAATATATTCAAATTATACTGATGAAAATGTCATAAGAACTCTGGAGAAGATATAACAAAACAAAAACACTGCTACCCTATTTATATTATAAATTATGAATGTATAGTATTAATTGTAACTAATTTATGTATAAAAAAACACTCACTTACACACATACACACATCTTGTACATACGAATTTGTTATTTAATTTTCTAATTGTGTAAATTTTGAATATTAGTGTATATTTGTGAATTTTGTTGCTAGAATTCGTGATCGATATGAAAGATATTGTGTATGGTCCCTCGAGCTGTTTTTTTTTTTGTAATAATTTCTGAACATTTTGATCGAAATATTTATTGTGTATAACTCGACAATCCTGGAATAACCCAATACATTGAAAACAAAACACAGCAATAATAATGATATAAACTAATAAAATATTATAGAAAAACCACGAAATTCATGTACACCTGACACTCAAACGTTTTTAAGTAGTTTCTATCAAATGCACTGAGAAAACTAGCCACTTTAAAGAAAATGTAATTCCACTGGGTAGAGAAAAACACAAAGAACACGGTACAAACATTTTTTTACAACAATATAATGCCGAAACAATTTAGAATCGCACTGTTCCCCAAAATATAAACCAAAAACAAATGACACCGCTAATTTAGTTGTGTTTTTCGGTTGCAAATTCCAATACAGCGACAGGACAGTTTCTTCAAAGAAGGACAAGTAGGGATATTTAGTATCTCTTAGACAGCAATAGTTTATGAATGAAGAAACTGGTCGCCAACTGTACTTTTGTATCAAATAACCGGTCTATAAAATCGTGCACACTGTCAAATTGATTATTTAACTAGATCGACGCAAACGCCACCTTTGTTATTGTCAACATAATATGTTATGTTGTATTTCTGCTGCAAATATCAATAATAATCAACGACCGAAAAACGCACCTAAAATATTGCGGTGAAATTATAATAAAAAAAAAATCGAACTCCAAACAGACACCGATTCTATCTCCCTACAATAACACACGCAAACAAACTTTTGCAATGCGAGTCGATACTTCAGCGGGTATTTTAAGCATGAAACTCACAAATTGCACATTAAAAATAATATTAAATGCAAAATGAGGCGCATCCATCACTGTAATTACAAAAAACTCCAATTATTGTACATAGAATGACGTAAAAATCATAATTATATATAAATTTATATATATAATTATATATACTAGTATATATACCCATTTATTATATATATATATATATAAACAAAAAAACATAAGATACACATACTTTAAAAGTGAAAATGTACACATACACACATACACAAAGCAAACATTTGTAGGGCGCAAGTAATTTTTGTAAATTTATTATATAAAAAAAACACAAAAATTAAGATAAATTGAAAACACACCCCTCTGGGGGTGCTTTGAACGCAAAATCCAAAAACATACCCTTATACATATATAGCAAACAAATATATATATATATATATACATAACAGACACTTACTTGCGCGTATATACACATATACCATATACAGTATATACACTTAACACTATATATATATATAGATAAATATATACGTATATATTTATTATTATGCATTTATAATTAATATAATTAATTCATAACAAAACCCTCACACCCAAAACACACATACATAAACAAAAGTGGCAAAAATTACCAACTTCGAGTGATATTAATATCGATCAAATTTTAACACATAAAAAAAACGTTGTTTTATTAAAAAAAAATAAAAGCAAAAACACGAATACACACATATTCACTCACAGAGAGAATTTTCTCATACTATGTAATTAATTACATTTAAAATATGATCATTTATATATTCACATCACACATACACACACACACACACTTACATAACCGTAAAATATAAAACCTAAAAAAATAACATTGATTGTATAATAACAAATTACTAATATAAATAAATGTTACGCGTTATTAATAAATTATATAAAATTTTATTGCTGGCGTTTATTTTCAAATTATAATATTTCAGGAAAATTCCACAAATTAGGTCAATAATCATAAACAGATCTGGTTTTAGGTTTTATTTAGGTTTTAATCAGTCATCGTTGGCTCATTTCATTACACTACGGCTATACCCAAAAATACAAGTGCAACGGTTTGAAATCTTTCAGATCGTGTTAGCGGTATACTAAAAACATAACTTCTTAAGTAGCCGTCGGTTTTGTAGTAATGTAATGCTTATTGGAATGGTCATTAGATAGTTTTAAAATCTTTTTTTTTAAATCATTGTTTTTGTATTTTAGTTTGGAACGGTTACACTTTTGGACTTTAGGGCATTTTAGAAAGGTGTCTGGCTACTTTATGAAAACAATCTGGTGAACATTTTTTGTTTGCATTTTTTTTTATTAACTTGTCAAGTTTACCTACCTTTTCAATTTTTGGCTAGAGTTGTGTAATAGTAGAAGTAGTTAATACTCGAAAGATAATAACTGACCTCAAGCTGCGGTAGGAATGAAGTCAGCCGCGAGTGATTCAGATGTTTGTAAGACATTATTGTATGTGTCTGCTGCCTTCGTAATGGGTGTGTTGTGGGACCTTTGAATATCGTGGTGGCAGAACACAAAGATTTTTAACTGAACGATTTAGAGATTTTATTGATAATTCAGAAACACCTCTTACTTTCATGGGCGAAGGAACCAGAACTGTAGCAGTCCTTACCAATCCGTCGCGTGATTTAACCACCGTCGTCACACGTCCGATAGGCATTTTGAAGAGGGCGTATTATCATCTTGTACCAAAAGAATTTCTCTAGGTTTGAGATTTTTGTAAATTTTGTACCACTTATTTCTTATCTGCAGGCTAAGGATGTAGTCGTCCTTCCACGATTTCCAGAATTGCTGAAGCAACTTCTGTTGAAGACCCAAAAGAGTTTTTTTATTATCAACTACGGGCGTTGAACCGTTGAGCGTCCTATGACAACATGGGCTGGTGTGATTGGAGTGTGATCCGATGAATCGTACGAGTTCTTTGTCTGCTCCGACAAAGGTAGTACCATTGCCAGAGCACATATGAATGCAAGGTTCCCTTCTAGCTTTCATTCTTGCTAACGCCTGTAAAAACTATTCAGTCAGCAATTCTCGCACAACCTCGAAGTGTAGTTTTGATCTGTGTGGGTTCCTCGTACAACCTCCTCGATTGACTGCTTGACGAAGTGCAGATTGTGTTGCACCATTTTTACGCAACATAAAAGGCCCAGCTGCTACTTGCTGAGTAGCCGATTTGCTGTGCAGCCCGAAATGGTGAATTTTCTAGAATCCAGAATCGCTGGCGTAATATGGACAAACACAATTGCGGCCCACCATTTTGATATGATCCTTGACCAGCAGGAACAGCTATCTGAAATTGACTCTTAATAGAGAGCTTAGAGTTGAGCGCCTTGTCAATAATGAAGAAAATGTATTTTCGCGAGTGCATACCGAAATCTTATCCATACTTGGATTTCCAGGTGTCAGATCTCCGACCTGCACAGGTATTGTATGCGTAATCATCACTTTCGGCAGCGATTGGGCCATAATTTGAACGGCAGACTAAGCCAATTTGGACCCTTCCACCAAATAGAGGCATCTTTCAATCCCACCGGTGACACAGATCTTGAAAGCAAATCAGCCAGATTCTCTGCACTATTTAAGTAAAACCAGTTCTCACAAAGTGTGTTTTCAAGAATTTGAGAAACTCGCACACCTTACACAGCCATTGGAGTACAATCGTACGGTACTGGTCGCGATGTATCTGACCAGCTTCGTTCCCAGGGTTAATGGACTTTTGATTTTGACGTTAGCAGCTGTACATAAATGGATCCATTCGGATGAATGACTCGAATGTAGGCCACAGCCCCGTAAGCCTTTAAGGAAGCGTCAGTAAATATATGGCATTAGGTAGAGCTGAACCATCTCGGAATTTTCAAAGATGCTAGCATTGGAAGTTCTTTTTGATATTTATGCGAGTTGAAGGAGCGCGGACCGTGGGTCCTTCTTTAATATAATCAGTATAAAAAGTCATGTAAAAATAGTTTGGACGCAACGTTTCCTTTATTTCGTTCTTCAAGTTGCTAAAACTGGCTCAATGCAGACCGCCGTGAGTCGCCGAGTAACGGACCACCGGATTTGAAAGGAATGCGAACTACATATCGACCATGTATGTCCAGCGAATGCGTTGAAGCGAAAATGGTTTCGTCCAACAGGTCTTCCATTTTAAAGGTGAATTTTCAAGCATTCATTCAATTTACCCAATATTCCCAATATATGTATGTTCTGGAGACGTAGAAAAAGTAAAATGCAGGGATTTATTACAAGATGTTTGTTGTGTCTGATGACTGCTAATCACCCAACCAAAATGCTAACGTATTCTCGATCTTTTACCTTAGCAAACCAGATTCCAAGAACCAATCCCCAACAAAAGATCGATGCCGGATGGAAGAAAATATTGCTTGCCGATGCTCTTCTGACTTTAAAATGATCAAGGTACTACCACCAAACTTAGTGAAACTTCCCAAACTTGTTTCATGTTGCCTGGCAACAATCTCTACGTCTAAGTGTCCAGTTGATCGCAATACAGACTTCTGTCCAACTCCCATTATATGTATATTTCCTAAGCGGTGTGAACAACCAATTCGTTGTAGGCAGTCAGTGGTGATCAGGATAGATCGACTGTCGCATAATGCTCTTACCGGCAGACACGGCTCGTTGCGATGGTAGCAATCAGAAAATTATCCTCGGGTACTTCTGATGTTTGTGACTTAATTGTGGTTATAACCGACGTTCAACTGAATGGGTTTTATTGAAATGTGTTACATTGTCTAGCAATTGCTCTGTTGAAACGTCAAGCAACCGTTTGTCGGCTTTATGAACGAGTCCAAAAACCTCACGCTTACACAATTTTCAACTTTATTCTTCTCGTGTGCGATTTATATAGTTTGCTTCTGACAACGAAGCTGATTTTCTCTATGTTGATCCAGAGACTGCTCAATTTGGTTTAGCTCTCATCATTTGTGCGGTATTAGAAAGTACCACTATGCGAATTTTGCGGACGCGTGGACTCCCAGCAGGTTATCCCCTCAGTAACAATTTTTCTAAGGAGTATTTCCAATATCACAGGATCCAGCGGATCAATGCAAATTGACAATTGATATAAAGCATGCAAATTTTGGGTTATAGAAAATCAATCTAATCATATTTCCGATTTGTAAAGAAAATCGATCTCATCAGATGTTCTCAATAATACTTCAAATAGATTACGATCATTCGATTGATTTCTAATAAGATTTCTCTCATATGAAAAATGTATAATTAGAATATTTTCTAATTAGATTCATTGGAATAATAATAATATTGGAAAAAATTGAATTATATTCGAATAATTTCTAAATATTGAAATAATTTATATTTCAGAGAGGATATCAGTTCAAGGTGCACTAGTTTAACAATACATATTTAAATTATTTTGACAGAACATTAACAAAAATATGGTTTGCGGCGGTTTCGGCGCCCACACTTCGGCGCGCACACTTCGGCGCCCACACTTCGTCGCGCACACTTCGGCGCGCACATTTCGGCGCCCACACTTCAAAAAAAAACTAAAACCAAAAAAAACAAAACAAAACAAACACATTTAATAAACTCAAAATAAAACACAAAAAACGCAAAATAAAACACTAAGTGTTTGAAGTGTAGGCGCCGAAGAGTGCGCTCCGAAATGATCCGCGCCAAAATGTGCGCTCCGAAGTGTGGGCGACAAAATGTACGCGCCGGATACCCAAAAATATATTTTTTTTAATGTGATCTACAAATAAGACCCACTTTGTACAAAATAAGACATTAAAAAAATATATATTCATAGTAATATAATAATATTTTCAGCACCGAAGTCATGCGAAGTCACATTTTTTTTTGTTTTTATCTTGGCTCTTTCATTTGTGCTGTTTGCCCGACCGTGATTAGTACTAAATCGCCAACTGCAATCTCCTTATTGGGACTGACGAAATTAGTGCCACAGTCTGAATGCATCGTAGCAATCACTGGTTATCGAGAAACGGCTTCATAGATTTAAGCTTTCTTTTGTTCGGAAAATTATATGCAAAAGTATAACATTTTCTTTCCACCGATAACTCCCCAGCTTTCACGAGACGAATCCAGCGGCTGAGGCTATCATGAAGCTCAGTCGGTGATAAATATGTATGCGTTCGTGCGTCCAGTTTCGAGCGTCGTTACGAAACGATGAATCAGCCGTTGAAGCAAGCTAGGATCTGAATGACGAAAATCTGCATAGAATTTCCCCATCTTGGTAAGTGAATATGGTTAGTACTGTGGTTGGTACCACTCGCGACTCGACTGTCGACTTACTGGGGACGCCATATGCTATCTCCGATGCGTCCAAGAATCCTTGAAGCGTTGTACGTGAGTCAACTTTGACTGCGTTTGGGAAAGTGTTACCTTCATCGTGCGCCAGCTGATGCAGGCAAGGAACAACAAGAAGTGATTTTAACAATGTCACATGTAAAGGCAACTTGGTGACTCCTGAATGACAGCATGGTGCGTCAAGTAGTAAGACGATTCCTTGTCTTGACAAGAAGCTGCGGGTATCATGTGCTACAGGCGAATATACATTTATTTTGCATTCCAAAATAATCAAACAAATTCTGTACAGTTAACAATTAAAAAAATCTTACCAGTTAATTTAAAAGTGAACTGTAAAAGTTATAAATTTGAACTCCAAGCCATTGAAAATAAATAAAAGTTCAAACCGGACTGGTGACCAGTGACAAGTACGCACGGATATCCGATTATGGCAACGTCAAGCTGTGTTCTAGAATTTAGAAGAAAAAAAGGTAATGCACCTAATCAAACTATGAATGACATGTTTTAAAGTATCTTCGTTTTTGGCAAATCTACAGTTTAGGTGCGGTGAAGGCAATTAACTGCTGAGTACGAATCAGGCATAAGATCACGTTGCTCCCGCAATGTATAATTTAAATAAAAAATTAATTCATATAATAAATAAATCATTATTATGTTATTAACTGTATAATCTAAAAATAAGACGAAATTAAAAAATTTAAAAAAAATGATATTTGCTATACCCTGTTGAACAAGAAGATACTTAAATATTACAATATATACGCTTGATTATCGACAGGCCCATCGCCATCTAAGCATACAATGAAGCAATACTTTATTTTACTTCATAAAGCTCAAATTTCAAACTTTTGTAAAGCTTCTGATTTCGATTTTCATATCGAGCTTAGTGTTTGTTTTTATAACATTTACTGTGCATTTTTGAATTATGTACTATGCATTTTTTACTTATTTAGAAAATATATACATTTTAATTATTGAACAGAGCAGAATCAATAAGAGAATGCACGAGCAACGAAATTGCAAAAAAAATATTTATATAAAAGCAATATGTTTACTGATCAAACATAAATCTCCTAAGCACCAATGCACATGGCATCTTAAATAAAATTACAATGCAATAAAATATGATATAACATTTTTCAAAATAATATTGCGGCTAAAATGTTGCTTCTGTTTTGGTTTGATGTGCATCCGTTTGTCCATTCGAGTCACCAAAAGCAACAATTTCCATTTTTGCAAATAATTAATGAAAAAAAAGTTGTTTTTAAAAACATCATCTCGAGCGGAATTCAATTTTGAGTATAACTTATAAAAAATTCATTTTTATATGGGTTTTTTAGATTATATAATTTGTTAGAGTGCTGATAGCATTTAGGGATGTGACTTCATCCAATACAAACGGCCAAGAACTCCCAATTTAATCGCCTCTAAATTGGTTTTCAGATAAACTGTATATCTTTTGCCGGCATTTTGGCACCTTTGTTTAGATGCTTAGCGATCTCAATCTAAAATACGAAACAATAAATTAAAGCTGTCTCCATTTTTATTTTAATGTATATCAGTGTATGTATATGTGTTCGTATGTGTGTGTGTGTGTGTGTGTGTGTGTGTGTGTGTGTGTGTGTGTGTGTGTGTGTGTGTGTGTGTGTGTGTGTG
>JANSTU010011780.1:0-15366 GCA_027564075.1 Bolitophila hybrida | reverse complement strand
AAGCAAAATAAATCATTTCTCAGAAACAGTCTAAAAATGAAAACATTTGTCTTTAACTCGGTATGTAAGTAGGTGTGTATATAAATAATGAGAAAATAAAACATTTGATAAAAAGTTAAAAGTCAAAACAACTTGCGAATAACAAAACGGTTGAAGTTACAACTGCACGCGGCACACACAACAACATATTTTTCTAGCTCACGTAAAAAACTTAAAACATTGTTTGCGCCTCTTTTTCGTGCTGTTTGGTAGTGCGGAGTAGTGGGTTGGGTTTCTATTTTCCTTTTTTAATTATAAACCGGAAAAGACAGTTTTTTCTCTAATTTAACATTCCTTTATCGTCCAATGTTGTTTTTCACATGGCAAAATAAAGTATATATGTATGTGTGATGTGTACGTGAATGTACACGTTCTCTCTATATATACATATATATATATATATATATATATGTATGTATATATAATATAGAAGGTGTGGAAATATTTATATATAAATACATTTAGGAATACATACCTAAAAAGAAAATGCGGAAAATTGTGTAGTTTATACAGAGCGCGCACGAATGCAGCTGTTCGATGGTTTTATTTTTTATTTTTCCTAGTGAATTTTATGTTCCATATCCCTTCGCAAGAGTCTAATAAACGGAGACCCTAAAGTTCAGAAAAAGCTATTGCAAATATTGACAAGTTTAGAGTTCATTTCGTACGACTACATTCGAGTGTTTATGTGAGTGTATGCGTTCTCGTTTGTGTATATGTTTGTGTGTATGTATGTATGGATGTGTGTGTGTGTGTCGAGTAAGCAAACGTGAGTGTTCATGAAGTGTGTTCTCTGATCGCTTTGCGGAAAATCAACTTTGCAAAGATCAACAAAATACCCCGACTCTTAAATTTGGATTACACGTGCGTTAAAGTTACAATTGTATTGCAATCACGTTTTTGTGTTTAATCTGAACGTGTCCTTTCAATAAGCACAATAATGTCCATAATTTTTATATAAGATATTCAAAATTATTATATATAATAAAACACCTGAATTTTTGCTTATGGCAGCTTTTAAGCCATATAATTTTATAATGTACGTTTTTAGATGTTTTATAATATATACTCCTCGGCATAATATATTTATCTTCTTATTGCTGAATAAAATATCACATCACACTCGTGTATACACGCATTAGTAATTATAACAATGGTGTACTTATTTGAAGTGTGATTAAAGCTTTGTGAAGTTCACCAAATTTCATTAATGACCTGACACGCTTAGCAAAATTAGATTTTCAACGATTAATGAGTTGATATATTAGTAAAAGCACCCCACTTCTAAACTCCCACTTGCTGCACCCGGAAACGACACGTGCTGTGACTATAGCATGGCTGCGCAAAATGGCTGGTGGGTTGATGTCAGTCCCGGCAGCCGTTGGATTCTTGTTCTATACGTGTTATATGCAATTTGTGTGCACATAATTTTCAAACTGCACATAATGCACATAATGCTCATGTTGAAAGAAACATGTTCTCGCATATTCACCATAAACCAAATCCAGGAGATCGCTGATAGGTGTGGTAACAAGAATAATTTAGCACCTATGGTATTTTAAATTAGATGTGGATATTTTTATATTCACAATTATAAATTATATTATTATTGATGAATTATGAATTATGAACACGGGTGATGGCTAAATGGCTAAAGAACATAATATAAGTGATAAATCGCTTCGACAAATTTTAAGAATAAAGCTAAAAATAAAACCACATTATAATGCTCAAGGGAAGGAATAATAAAAAGAATTATGCACCGTCACCTTATTGAAATATAGATAAGATATTATCAATAAAAACAATGTATACCATCATTTCAGCCATATAAAAGTGCAACGCCGGATGGCATTTTCGTTTGTGTATATACAGATTCCATTGGAATCTGTGATGTTTGTGTTGTGTTACTCCTATTTGTTACTGTGCGCTAACACCAACAACACATCCCCGATGGTTATGAGTCTTAATTTGCCCTGACACGACTCTAATAACTTTGCAGGAAAAATGCGCATATTTTTGAGAATCATCAACGCCATCATACTCTTATTGTTCTATACAGGGTGCGTGTGTATATGTTTATTGATGGTATTAATGTTCCGTTATTCCAAATCAATAAACTAGTTCAGAATTAATAGCAAGAGAAACCTACTGATTTTAAGTTCAGGCCACTTGTCTGGACCACTTCGAAGTTGGAATCTTGTTTAATGATTAGCCATGTTGGAGTGCCTGTCATTTTCCATAAGCATCTTCTAATTCTCCTAACACTTCCTTCTTTAGAAATTACTCACGTATTAATTCAGATGAACCAAATGCTGTTTTTTTATATGTGAACCCGTAATGGGTCAATGAACCCGGTTGTGTTGTGTTTTAAAAATCAAAATGATGTTATATGCATATCATTTATTACGCCAGTCCTAACACGGTATTATGTATAAACAATAACAAACAATTATTTACGTATATGATAATTACTCGTCCACACCTTTTGTTTTCACATTTGCGTTATGAAAAACACCTCAGGGAATATTAACAATATCTAAAAAATTAACCCCGCAATGATTTGTTCAAGTGCGGCTCAACTTTGTAGGTTAGAATCACGTCAAATCAATACTTTTAATCATCAGTGATTTGTGAGTGACATCGCAAACTGAACCTACAAAGGAATATCCAAATATACCGGCAAACATAAAAAAAACATACATATCTCTTGCAGATTCCCAAGCTCGATTTCAAATTTTAGTCATATTAAAATTATGGAATAATCGAAACGAAGCGCACGGTATTTCGGTCCAATCATTGTGATTGCAAAAATTTGGATCGCTGCAATTTCGTGGAATTGTTCAACTAAAAATATCACTAGTGTTAATTAAAAATTCAAAAATAAACAAAAATTCTTTTCCAGCTTTATAGTTAATACACTTGTTTAATCATCATTGTTTTTTTTAATGCTTTAAAGTTTAAAATACCAAAAAAATCTGTTTAAATCCTTTCCAGCTCCTAGAACCTAGATTATAGCCGTATTCTTGACAAACGTTATAATGAAGTAGAAACAAATCTATTATCAAAGGACTTTTGTATAATGTTCATATATATATACAAGCAAATATAATAGGCATGATATGGAAGTGACAGTCTTAGTAAGGATTTTATGGAAATCCTATTCGTTAAATTGGATTATCTCTGCGTGTAATCAATTAAAACGATTTTCGTTTGCAATTGAAAATAATTGGTGAACGGTTTGAATACATGCTTGATTATACTTTGTGGCATGAGCTACAGTAGGTATATGAAAATAATGAATATATGTATAGAAATGAAGCCACGTGCAAGCTTATATGTTGGCCTAGGTTAAACTTTACCCGTGGATATTGAAACGCTTTTTCTTCTTTTTTTTATCATCAGTAAATCAGCCCACACTGTTCTGTAAAACATATATTGTCTGTGAATATGTATAAAGGCGACAAGTTTAACCGCTTTAACGATAATCTGCATAACCAACCAAACTGACGCGGCATTCGACAATTGACGTTACATATACGAGTATATGTATATACTATATATACAGTAATATATGTGTACTGTACATTGGATAGTACATATATACATATATGTTAGCTAGGTATTACCCTGTACACAGCGTAGACATGTCATTTCTGCAGAGATTACAGAGATGTACAGAAGCGAGATGTAGGAGATTTGTTGTGTTTGTCGTTTTGTGCGCACAATGCATTACCCAGAATGCTTCACCAGTGGTCGTGATATATGGATTGGGACACTGCTGGATTGCACCGGAAAGCTTTGCTGATGCATTGTGCACTTGTTTTTCGATGTCAGCCATTGCTCCATAAATGCATGTACCTATATATGTATTTGTAGACTATTGCACATAACTACTACACTCTTAAGATTGCAGGTATTGTGAACAGTATATTATAAAGTAAATCAGAAATATATAATAATATAGCAAATACATAATATTAATTAACAGCTTTTTGTATACAGTTTGTACGAGTATGTCTCCAGTGTTATTCTGTTCGATTTTTAAGTGCTGTGCATTCACACATGACGGTCTGTATCATTGTTAAATATATATTTATATAATATGTACATTGTGCATTGAGTATATATAGGGAATATATAGTATATAACCAAACACCATCAACATTTGTAGATGTGTGTGTGAGTGTGTACTCGTATGTGGTAAAACAAATACCATTGAGAAGAAGATTCACGCGCGATAACAAATCGAATTTTCCAATCAAAATTTTTAATTAAAATTGAAATGTTTGTTGGACTTTTTGTATAACTTTATTAAATGAGTTGCATATATGTAGTTTGCTATATTATATATGCACTTGTATACATTACACATTTATACTTTTTTCTATATAATAATATTTTTATATGTATATATTAAAATATGTGTTTTTATATACATGCATTCTAAATTTACGCGTGATTATAATTAACTATTGTTCCGAGTGTACATATAGTTTTTTTATATTATTATTATAGAATAAGTAATTACTTTTAATTTGATGCAATCTTTAATAATTGCACAGGCCTACAAAAAATTGTTAGGTTCCGAGGATTTTGGAACTGCTTCTAGCTTTATATTTGGATCAGTTTTCCTCTATTAGCTTTACATTGGTTCAAAAGGAGACGTCCACGTTAAATCATATTTCAATAGTTCTGGATGGATACCGTAGCTTTACTCTATTATTTGGACTCACTACTTCCTTCAATACATATTTGTGCAGACGAGACTACTTGAGCAACAGCAAGAACAACTGCATGAAAGATAAACGAGTAAATTACAAATTACGCTAAATTGAAATTTATTTCTTTTAATAAATAGTTGAATAGAAATAAAATGAGTTCCAGTAGAAAAAATGTGTAAATCTTCCTGATTTGTTTTGTTACATATGAAAAGAATATACACGGAGAAACAAATTATTACTTCAATTATTTGCATATTTGAATCAAAAAATGTTAATTTAACTAAGAGTATGTTAAATTAAATACAATTAATTTAATTACGGATTTTTTATTATTTTTCACGTTTAATTACAAACTTAACTTATACGTGTTATCAAAAACTGGCTTGTTTCCATTTTCACTAAAAATGTACAGACATTTAGAAAAAATCTATATATATTACTTTATCACAATTTATACCTACTAAATTTCACAAATAAATAATTATAAAGACAGCAAGAAGAGAGATTCAAGTTAAGTTCGCAAACTGTACAATAGAATTTTAAAAATATTTTTATTTATAATACAAGTTAACGAAAAATGACCACCAACTGAGCAAAATGGCGCAAACTGGAAATTTATCACGTTACATAAGTTAAATCAATACTTTCTATTATTAAAATAACCTATTATTGATCATATTAATATCTTATAGAATTGATTTAAAAACAAAATGCTTTGATTCGACAATGTCATTTGTTAAAATAACTATTCAATTATTAACCTAATATTATAAATGTAATTGTTGATTTAATTATGAATATATTAAATTAAACATTAAAATATTGTTTTTATTACTAACATTATTATTTCGGTTTTTTTTAAATCAATTCTTTTATATATAAAAATTAATAAAAAAAAATAATTTTAACTTGTGTATTTTACTTGTGTGGATTTAATTTATTTGAGGTTAAATTAAAATTACATATTTGAGTGTTGTCAGACTATTTGGTGTTTAATTATTATTATGTTTTATTATTATCTGTGTTAAAGTAAACTAAATCAATTATGTTTATCAATGGTTTCAAATTGTTGATTTAATTAATCAATCAATTAATTGGATTAAATATAAAATAATTGTTTTAACCAATAAATAATTAAAAATACTATTAAAATCCAAAAAAATAATATCAATAAACAAAAAAATGAATAGTGTTTTTTTTATTGACACTATTTTTTTGGATTTTAATAGTATTTATAATTATTTATTGGTTAAAAAAATTACGTCAAAATGAAACTGTAAGTGACTTCGTAAAGGTATTTTGAATACTTTGGTGTTAGACTTGGTAATCAAGATCAAACATGTGCACCGAATCAGGTCTTTATAGCTTGTAAAGACATCTGCGACAGTGAACTAGCGCTATCATAAAAAGTCTTAAATTCAGCGTACTAATCGTTTGGAATACACTACCACTACAAGACCCATCATTCTTTTCACTACTTACGTACATTGAGTTTAAAAATGAATTATTTGAAAATACAAGGAAAAGATCCTTTCCGAAGTGTTTTTTACATTTCGTGTTTATTTTTTCAATTTGATTCATAGATTTAACAAAAAAAGGTGTAAAGTATATTTCACTAAACTATGCAGCAATTTGAGCATCTAGACAAAAATTTGAATATTTAAACTCATATGGAATTCATATGTAATCAGCTCCGAATACTCCGACACCAACCTCCGTTGGTCTGGCTTTTATTTGTTTTTGTTAAGGATCTAATGATCATTTGAAATAAAAAAAGCATAATGTATAATGCATAAATCATCACACACGACAAAATCACGTAGTGTTCATTAAAAAAATTATTTAATAGGTAAAGTTCAAACTAATATCATTTTTCTTGAAATTCTTCTTATTTTTCAACAAACGATTTTCTGCTTCTCCTTAAAGTGTCTTTTTTAAAAAATAACAAACATACACGTAATTCTACGAGGTTTAGATAATACTTTTGACGAACAAGGTGTTCTTGACGTTATTACAAGGCTGAAGTCTCTAGATTTCAATCTTCAAAATCGAAAAAAAATAATGAAACGCCAATTCTTTTCTTAGTGCAATTAAACGCGAGCAGTGACATCAGCGCACTTACCTATTCGTACTCCATATATCTTGAATTCGAAAGTTTTGAACGAAAAAAATAAAGAATTATCAACAATGAAAAAATTTCCAAAGATTTGGTCATTTTGCAAAGCGTTGTGCACTGCGCAAAATCCACTAGATCAGCATGTATAAATTGCAAATCTACGAAACATCCAGCTAATTTTAGAGTTGAGGTTGTCCTGCCTACACAGCCTTTATCGAAAGAAAATAAAGTAGAAAACTTAAAAAATGCACAAGCAGCAAGACAGAAATCGAATGCAAATATCATGCGTGAAGGATTATCTTATGCTAAAGCCACTGCAAGTGCACAGCTTATATCTCCAATAAGTAACAACACTTTCCTGGATTTCCTCGAAAACGAATGTTCAAAAAGCTTTGGAGTAGATTTTTAAGAAATCATCAAAAGATGCATGATAAATTAAATGAAGGTGAAAAACCGTTTCACCTCCTAAAATTCATGCTATCTATAACTCCTACAAATTCCTAATGGATTTTATTGACTTATTCTACCATCAAAATCATAACATTAAACGTTAACTCTCTTGTTACTAATTATCGAATAATAGATCTTCAGGCTTTCCTTGAAACACATAAGGCACACATAGCTTTATTGAATGAGACAAAACAGAATATGCAGCACAAGCTATTTATAAAGAATTACAACATTGTCAGAAATGATAGATTGTCAAATATAGGAGGGGGAACAGCGATCCTAATAAAAAAAGCGATTGAGTTTAAAATAGTTAATATGAATTCAAATCCAGCTGCTCTTGAATGTTCAACAATAACAATTTGAGCTAGAAAACCTATTAAGATTGTATCAGCATATATTCCAAATGACAATGATCTATGATGAACAACTCAAGAACAACTCTCTCATACTGGGAGGAGATCTCAATGCTAAACATGATTTATGGTTAAACGTAGAAAAGTTTAAATCTACTCCACATTCTACATCCAACTTTTCATAGAGCCACATGTTTCAGCTATTTAGACCTGTTCATTGTGACAAATGATTTAAATATTCAGCTTGACCCACATCTACAACGATGCCTTAAAACATTTCATTATATCTCAGATAACTGTGCAGTCGTTGTGAATCTAACAGAAACAATTCAAAAAAAGGTTAATTTTTTTTGTTTAAATTATGCACACACAAACCAGAAACGCTTTAATAGAGAACTCGACGTTGGTATAACAAATTTGACAAATTTTCAACACTTACAATATGACGATCTGGTTTGAAGTTGTCTGATCGATCTACTGAATAAGTGTCATTGTAGACAAGTCTGGTATGTGATGTTGAAGAAAGTGCAATGGTGTATTGATCAGCTTCTACTGTTAAAAAAGGATCTCCTAGATTGTCAAAATTGCACTGATCAAGTTCGACTTTGAGTGATCAATTGTAGCGGGATTATTGGGTTGACTATTATAGTTCAGAAGAGTGGCCTGCTAAATCCACCTGCGATAGCTTTAATATTTTGGAATGTTTTGTTATCCAATTTAATATTCTTTATCTTGTTTGATTGTAAAGTGTTTCTTCACCTTTCTTTTATTAGTTTATGAATAATCTTCATCGTAAGACCTAGAGAAAACAAGAAATCATCTGGATCTGATGAAATATTTTGTTAATGATCAAACAACATAATTCGGTTTCTCGCAGTTTTGTTTAATCACTGTAATAAAATCCATTAGAATAGAAAAAGGCTTACATAATCCCTATTGCAAAAAAGGGAAACCATCGGATCAAGTTAACAGTTACAGGCTTATTGCTTTTCTCTCTGCATTTGCAGAATGTGCTATCAAAGATGTCACACTTGAGCACTGCAACAATGAAAACACGCTTCCTTACTTTCAATTCGGCTTCAGGAAAGGTTACTCGACAACCAGTGCACTAGCGATTTTTCAAAATGACATTTCTACCAACATCAACCGCAAAAGAGTCACAATAGCCTGCTCGCTCGACAGTGAAAAGACTTTTGATACGGTTTGGATTCTGACTCATCTATAAAATGTAAACCACATTAAGGTTTGATGAACACTTATGCAGGCTACTAATTATCCCACAAATCGTACATTTGCTAAATCTGAAGCAATTATCATCAGAGGAACTGCAAAATATTGCAGCACTATGAAAAACCGACACAATATCAAAATCTTCTTTGATTGTACTCAAATTCAACTATCATGATCTCTAAAGTATCTTCGTATTATCTTCCAGATAAATAACAGTTTCACTAGACATGCAGAATCCATTATAACCATAAACACTTGTTGTTTCTATGCCCTAAATAGTGTTTTAAAGGCCACCACAATACTAAATATAAAAATAAAAATGCTGATTTATAAGCAGCTTTTAAGGCCTATTATTGCCCATGGCTTTCCAGCATGGTTAAAAATATCGTCAGCACAAATGGAGCAAATTAGAATTCTCGAAAGAAAACTTCTACGTGCATGCAACTACTCTCGGGATCGAGGATCATACTTATACATTAAAAACGAAGATCTCTACTCTAGAGCAAACATTGAAAGGATTGACGAGTTTGTTGTCAAAATTTCATTACCAATGAACTGGTATGGTATGGTATGTAAACTCGTAAATCTTAACATACAATGTAACATAATTATTGTAAAAAACATGTATTCTTGAATTTTTAGACAATAAATATATTCTATTCTATTCTATTCTGATCGAGTCGAATTAGATGAGAAATGTGTGTGTTCATTATTACATAATGTTAAGCTTTGGAACTTTAGCACGCAAACGGTGCCGTTTAGGTCTGCCCGTTCGGAACGTGTGACGTCAAGAACGGCTATGTTTTATCCGACAGTTTATTTTGATGTGGTTGGCCCTTTAGCATGCCGCAAGCCGTTTCTGAACGGCACCGTTATAGTCCAAAAACATACCCGTTAGCTAGCGACTAGAAAAGGCAGTGTGGTGCTGTTTTGTGTATTAAATAACTGTCAATTTCTCAATTTGAACAAAGTACAACTATTTGGGTTCAGTGGATTATGATTTATACCTATATGATAGCTGTGTGCAGCGCTGCCGAAGTATTTCTATAAACATTGTTAATATATTATATTATTTATATTAATATATCGGTGTGTTGAATTTTTGTCAAGTGAATGTATCTCTAGTAGAGGTGCATTTTTATAACAAAATCACAATAACGGATGAAAAGTTAAACCCTTTTCATTGGTTATTGTGATTTGTGATTTAAACATAATTCGAGTATTTCATGATATTCTTGTTGTAAAGGCATTTAGTGACAAAAATGCACACCTCTGCAGTAAATTCTTCTCACCAAATAATTTGTTAACGAAATTACACTTGAGAAGAATTCAGTCCTCATTAGTGATTGATTCGTTGGTTGCATTTTTTAGTTATTTCGTCAATGTTTCTCTGTTATAAAGGCATTTGTAGTCGTATATGACTCCTTATCCTGTGACAAACGTATCGGTATTGTTTCGATATGCAGGTCGAACTCTGGGACCTTATATTTCTTTGAGAAAACCACAAAATCTGCTATTGGTCTGTGATATAACTAGGCCGGTAACACTATAGAAGCTTACCATATTATTAATCGTGTGTTGAACTGACCTCTGAAGCAATGTATTTGATGTTCCCCTTGCATACATAAGAACGTCGCCAGCGTATTGGATCAGATTGAATAATAATGGTGAGAGTACAAACCCTTGGGCTAGACCTTTGTATCCGAGTTTAGAAATTTAGAAAGTTTAGAAAGTTTAGAAATGCAGGATTCGTTTCTAAAGAGAGTTTTTATTGACATTTTGTGCCCAAAAGTTTTACCTTAGGCGTAACATTTTTTCTAATGTTTTTATAAAACATATTGGTCGGTACGCCGAAGCTACTGATGGATCTTTTCCAGGTTTTGCAGTACTTTGCAGTTGTTCCATTCAACCGGACATTCACCAATCTCGTTGAAAAGATACAGTGTGTATGTTTTTACTGCTGCAGGCATATGTCGAATCAGATCGAAGAGGATATAATCAAGTCATGGCGATGAATTATTGCAGCTGCAAAGAGCCATTTTTAATTCTTCCACACTGAATTCAGGTTGAAGGTTGTATTGTCCAATCGCAGTATAATGCCATGTTGGAGGAGCATGTCGATATGTCCAATGCGCTGTTTCGAGCTGGAAGACATGCTATCCCAACAAACAATTTGCGGAGCCTTTTAAGACAGGCTTATCGCAGGTATACCCCTTAATTAGGAACCAAAAGGCTATACAAATGGCTACTCGATTTAGAATATCCTTGCGACCATACATTGTTTTAATGCAAACGGGATGTTGCCGCAAGGCGAGTACATTTTTACAAACAATTATGGCTTTACTCATTTATTTATTAATTCATACCTCAAAAAAAGTATAATTTTAATTAAGAGGTGTTTTCTGGTACAATATAATGTGTCTTAGGAAGGGAAGTGGGAAAAGGATATTGTAGAGTGTGAATGTAATGTATGTATGTAATAGCATTTTCTCAATTACTTAGATTTCATTTAGAGGTTTATTGTGTTGCGTTGGTATTATTTTGTAAAAAAAAATTAATGTCTTTTTAGATTTTAGGGTAGCCTTGATTCTTTATGTTATCAGGTAATTCGTTGTATGTAATGCTGGCTGACTGGATTATAGAATTATTTGTGTAGTGTTGTCTTGTATTATTCACGTGTATGAGGTTATGTCTTCTTGTATTGTATCCATGGAAGTCTTGGTTTGTTTGTAGAATTAAATTATGACGTACATAGTTTGATCCTGTCCTGTCCTGTGTATAGGGATGCTGACTCTGTTAAACAGGATTGTTTTGTTGCGGTTTTTATTACTCTATTTTGTAGTCTTCATTAAAAAAATATAATTTGTTTTTGATGATTCCAAATTGATATTATATAGTGTAAAATTAAATGATTTATTTTATATTATTATTATTATATTTTTGTAATAATCTCATTGTACACTATTGCAACCAATTTGTGTATATATGTGTGTGCAATTTTTACGATTTTCATGTTTTGCCATTGGATTGTGACATTACCAGTCCACTGGCAATTTACTGCTAGTGCTCGCCAGATTGTGACGATAACATCATTTTGTGGTCACGCTGGCAGTGCTCTGGCATTTTTGCAGAGAGTGTATTTATAGTTTAATGAATAAGTCGTCACAACAAAAAATTTAAATAATGTTAAAATCTCACATAAACAGTCCGACATCTAGTTTATTTTGTTTTGTAAAATCTTTCAATGTTACAAATATATTCTTATATATGTGTTTCTACAAAAAGATATTTTGCAAATTGCCTATTCATCCTAACATTATCTTAGAAGAAAATCCTGAACTGCACATTCGTGATAAATACAACGACAGACAGGTCACATATTGATCGCCATAAAAACGGCAAAGATAAATAGAATCACGTATTACAGACATTATCGCCTACTCAGCAAGTCTAAAAGCCGTTTCAGTCAATTCCCCAACAAGAAAAATAGAAGAAGAAAAGAAACACACGCACTCGCGCGTTTGGTAAGTTAATCAAAATAATATATGTGTACTACTGTACCTGACAGAGACCCCTCGTTTAACACAACGAAATCACGAACACTCACCTCTCGTGTCGTGTTCAATTTACACGTACACACACTGTTTACAGTTCGACACCCCGTGCCAATTCCAAGTGACATGATTTATGCTACAAACTGCTCCCCGCTGATTTAAAAAAAAAAAACTGGAATCACACGACAATATATTACCTTCGTTGCGCGTGCCTGCTTATTTACACATGTTTCACATCATTGGTGTTTCATTCAAAAACCTCCTGCCTCTATCTAAATCTGGTCTACCGATGGATACATTGCAACGATGCCAATATGGGAGTGTGCCACTTAATAAGCGCGTAAGACACAAACGGACGCACACGCCACATCCATGTATTTATTGACGCACATAAATTCATGCTCGTTTAAACCCTTTTTTTGAATGTAAGCAAGACAAAACAACACGCACTTACCATAAGTAATTCGAAAACAACCAAACCACCCCGTTTTTCACACACACACACACACACATAGACAATGTAAAACAACGAGACGGACCCCTTTTTGTATTTATATCCTTTTTAGAATTAGAATTGTTCACATACTCACACAAAGAACAAAAGCTTATTGCATTTTATTGAAATCCTTGTCTGATCCTTTTCATCTCATATCCTTAAATTTTTATTAAATACTGTTTACGAAGAATTTAACATTTTATTTGTGCTGATTGTGTGGAAAAGGATAAGTGTGTATTAGAATGTTTATAGCTTATATAATATTTGGTGTGTGTGTGTGTGTATGTGAAAATACGGAAAAAAACAAAAACAGTCCCGAGCAAATGTAGTTTATTGATTTATTTCGACAAGTAAAAGGAGTTTTCTTATCCAATAAATCATCAGTAACATGACGACCCACTTCCTTCCGTTGATAACGAACCCTCATCTTAGAGTCAAGTGTTGTGCCGTATATACGCTCTGTGCTCTCTCTTTCCCCCTCTCTTCTTTTTTTTACATCCAATACAATTGTATAATACATATTACATATATATGGGCAAAGGGGAGACAGGGATTTCTGTACAGATACATATATATGTATATAGATATATACAGAAGTGCGGCAGCAGCAGCACCAAGTTTAATATAATATATGTGGCGCAGTATTTTTGTTATTGTACCCATTTATGTTGGGGTGTCAGTGTGTGTGTGTGTGTGTGTGTGAACATGTGTGTGTGTGTGTGTGTGTGTGTGTGTGTATTTTATTGAATGTAGGTTTATATCGATTATTGTCATAGACATAGTGATGATGATACGAGCGAGTCGGTGGAGTCATCCCCAGTGCACGCTCAGGAACATTGAAACTCAGCGCACATTGCTGATTTGTTGTGTAACACCCAAATGAAAAGAATATGTATATCTTTTTATTGCATAGTATACATACATGTCTGTAAGTGTTTTCTAATAGTTCCAATCAATAGCATTTACCGCGTTTTTAAAGAAAATTATATAAAATAAGGAAAAACTAGAAACAAGAAGTGAAAATGTATTTTTCAACTTTCAAGTAATTCGATTGACATGAAAGGTCGTATGAAATTACTAATTTGAAACTCGGAAAAAATAAAATATATTCATGCCGATGGGCTGCCATTGCTTTCCCTGAAGCAATTACTTTGAATTACAAATTTTGCGTTTGACGAACTTTTTGTGCTCAACTCTTTTATATCATTAATTGCCTTTTGCTCAAAATATGCGTACCAATATATTAATTTCGATTTGATTTCCCCATAGATTTTATTGCTTCAATTACATATACCTCCTGCGGTTTATTTATTAACCATGTCAAATATTGCAAAAAGGCAGATGCAATGTGAATAATATTGTGATATATTTTATTTTGATAAAGAAATGCTGAAATTGGAATCATTTTTTGTCATAAATACTATGTTTCAATGAAAAGCATTAGATACACTATGTATATACTCAGGGATTTAGTTTAGTTTTAGTCGAAAAATTATTCCCTGAGAAATGATAGCAGTTAAAAAATGGTTGGTTTTGTGGTTATAGCGCGTAGTACTGAAAAATCAAAACTTTTAAATTCGTGTTTGGATTATAATTTGTTTAAGCATTTTCTCGGCTTTGCCCCGGTGATGCTAACATATTGCCAAATCAAATCATCGCCAACATACGAAAAGGGCATAATAAGTTAAGATAGACGTGCAGTGCATCCATTTCTGGGGGCTTTGGTAATGCTGATTGATTTTTTCACACTTGCCAAACTTTTCCCGAATCTCGTTAACAACAGTTTCCTAATTATGGTGGTTATGATTCGACAATAAGAAAAGTTATAAGACGTTTACGTGGCAGCAATATTGGGCTCTTTATGAATACATCAACACAAGCTGCATCTATTCTTCCATGAACTCTTAATATTATATATTGTTTTCATCTAAGTATTAACAAATTAATAACGAACCGTATAACATATGACTGACTTCCGTATAATCGACTCCGATTTGAAAAACGAGTTACATTTATCTTCATCATTATTATCATGTGTCGAATGGTTGCATACGAAACTGGGCCTGAGCTATTCATCGGTGTTGAGAAGAATGTTCTGCTCTTTTGGCTACATGTTCTCTGGTTGAAGAAGGAATTTTGGTACCGAAAACCACTTGTTTTCAACTTTAAACGTAGGAGTTTGGTAGCTTCGTCTGCAACGATAAATTGAGTGGGTAGCTCATATCAGCGCCATTCGGTTATATCCAATGTTTCCAATATTTCTCCAGCCATATGGGAGCACTTCAATGTGGATGATTCCCATCCAATCCAACCAAACAGCAAAACCTTCCTGGCCGTCAATTCCGGCTTGGCCACTGTTTGGGACGATTCACCGGCCTTCGACCACGACCGTTTTCGCTTGATA
>JANSTU010011769.1:0-15369 GCA_027564075.1 Bolitophila hybrida | reverse complement strand
TCCCTCGCGATTTAACTAGTTAGTACGTACTAAAGGGGTGATCCGCTTTGGTACACAGTGCGACAATAGTGGGCAGTACCCTGAGTTACAGATAGTATTTGTTCAGCGACGCGATTAGAATCGTTTTTTGATGATAATTAGAATAAAATGCTATAACATTTTAATTGATATAATTAAATCATTTAAAAATAATTCGTTGGATTATCTTTATTGTCCAAATATAGATTTTGATGTGTTTTTAGAACTTTTTAGAACTTTACAAAAAAAAAAAAAAACATACAAATTAAGAAAATTTAACACTAATTTGGTTCTTTACAAAATCAGTTTTAACAGTAAAAATTCATGGATTTTACACTAAATATAATTCACGGATTCGGCAAAAAACTTTTTTTTTTAACTGACAAGATTCGGTTAAATCTTTGTAAAAAAACTCATAAATTCGGCTTTTTTACAGTGAATTGAGAAGGATTTTAACAGTAAAATTCCATCTTGGTCAACTAAAAAAAATATGATTTTGTCGGGGGTACCGTTGAAAAATGTGTATCGAAAAGTGCCATTCCTTCGGTAAAGTTCGTTAAAAATTCGACAAATTTCGTGTAATAAAATAAAAAACACAAAATCCGACATGCGCATTTTCAATAATCGGCTTCTTAACTAGTTTAAAAGTTGTATTTTTTTTTTATAATTTGACATATAATTTTTATAATTGGTTTCATAATCTTTTTTGAAATATTACCATTTGTTTGTATGAATTGACTTATCTGGAAACAGAAGATATTAATATTATGATTTACTATCAAAAATGAAAATAAAATTAGTATTCGATGAAAAAAATTTAAAACACAAAAATCAATAGTTTATTTATTTTGATACTTTTCCATAATCAAATATTTTTCGTTACTGCCATTTACAACGAAATATAAGATAATAAGCATTTTCTTTGTCATTTTCCACATCTCTCAAATCTCGCATGAATTTTGTCAAATAAATATTATATGTTCATTCATTTAATTTTTGTGTTTCTGGTTATTACAATTATGAATCTGATTTAATCGATTTGGAACGTTTCGGATAAAAAATTGCATCCGATTGCAATGCGATATTCCAAAGATCTATAATGATCCTCTTTTCCACTAATATAATGGTAAAATGACAGATAGTATAAATATATTACTGAAACGCTATCCAGTCATCGGTATTTCGATTTTTTTTTATTTTGTCGCAAGGAAGCTTTTTTAAAACGTAGAATCTCAAAAGTGAGCATCCAAAAATTAGATCCGTATACACAGAAATGTGATCATACCTTCTTTACATTTCTTTAAAGGCACATCTAAGGTAAGCATTAAACGTGACTGTTAATTTAGGCTTGTCTACAATGCTCATGGATGTAAAAACAATATCACTGTAAGTATAAAAAGGGTATCAAAAGTACTTTAACCAGTAGTAAGCGAAGGTTTTGTGGAATAATATTATATAGTTTCCAGAGACGTCTCAAACCGCCATACACTTTACTGCATATAGAATGTTAATGTCTTCTTAAATATTACTCCAAGATTTTTGACTTTATTCAATGGTAAAATTTGATGGTTGGCCAATTTGAGTAATTAAATAATTGCAGTTTTAGATACGTATAACGTTTGAGATTTAAGAGGATTCGAATGGAGTCCATGTTTTGATTCTATTGAGTTCTATATGAACAGTATGAATAATATCAGGACCTTTATTTAAACGACCGCTGAATCTTAACTACACTTCATCAGTAAACATTTTACAGTCACTCAACATTCATTCAGCAAATCATTAACAAAGAGTGAGAAGAGAATAAGTGGCCCAAGTATTGAACCTCCACAAGAAAGTTTAGCATATGCAGAGCAAATTGGTTCATTTGTTCTTTTATCACAAGTTCATTACATTTACAGATGGTAGGCGAGATACTGATGAGCCGAAGATCATTTAGTGTTTTAACATTATCAACTTTTGGCAAAGGTATGTCTTTGGCATGTTTCCATGAGCTGGGATAAACTGAGGTCGTAAGAACGCAATTAAAAATGTGACAAATAATCGGAAGGATAGATGGCAAAAGCAACTTAATAAATTTAAGTGAAATTACATCAACACCGATGGCGTTTGATTTTATTGCATATATCGACTTAAGAACTTTATCCGGAAAATATTTTGTAAATTAAATCTATCATTATCTTGTTCAACAGACACATTGTGTGGAGTCCTATATATAATATTGGCTGCGCTTGTAACTGCATTTGTAGTAATGAAATGCATATTCATGGTTTCTACATTAAAGTTAATAGGGGTAGAATTTTTGTAATTTATACCAATAGAATTTATATTACGCCAAAGTATTTTAGTTGACAATCTAGAGATGAGCATCGGCTCATATCATAATATTCAGACTTTGAAAAATTCTCTGTTAAGCTGATTCTCGGAGTGCAACAAATGAATCCCAGTCTGTTCTGTCTCTAGATCTTCTCCAAACACCATGAGCCATGTCCCTATAAATTGACGTAAATTCAATTATTAGTCAATAGTCCATGGACATACATTAGCAGTTTTTTAAAATTCTACTCAAAGGAACAGATTTATCAAAAAGATCCAACAATTTTTTTTCGAAAAATTATATTTTTTCATTTGGTAATTCGTAGATGTAATCCCAGTGAAAGGTAGATATATTACAGGTTAATGTTTCTAGATCAATACATAATAACAGAAATATTTCTTTAGAATGTATCGTCTGGTTTTTTTTAATGTAATTGGTGCAGACTACGACATAAAAATAATGTCATGGTTTCATATACCAGGTATTCCAACTTGAATACACACGTTCACATTTGATGCATTCTCACTGGATCCTGTAATCTTTAGTGGGACATAGGGCCAGTGTGCGATGTCGCACTCCGGATTCATTGATCATCAGGGGCTCACACGAGTTGTCAGGCCATGCTAATGTAATTTCAGAAATAGGCTATAAATAGCAAGAGGGACCTACTGATTTAAAGTGCTACATTCGAAAAACACTTCGGTCTGCCGGCCTGTATTGAACCGACGACCTCCCATAAGCCAGCCAACGCGTTAACCCATTCGGCTATGGCTTACTACAAAAAGATCAAGACAGGTACAGGTGGCTTGATTGGAACTTGGTGCATAATAAGTAGGTTCAGAGTTAACAACAGTAAGAGCTAAAGTAGTAAAAAGTTGATTTGTTAAATTACACATGTTTACATTAAAATCCCCTGCGATTATAATCTCATTGAAAGAAAGACTTAAACATGGTAGCACATTCTCAAGAGAAGTGAAATCATAAAGAGAAGGCGTATTGTATACGTGCCATATTTAAGTTCAGTTAACAAGTACTCACGCGATTTTTTCGAATCTGAAGTCTCAACTATTTTGCAAGAGATACCTTCTTTAACATAAATGGCTACTCCTCCATCTCTACAGCGTAATCTGTCATGCCGGAATAAATTAAATACAGCAATTTCGACCATACTATCAGAATGAGATGTCTCAGAAATACATATAGCTTGTATTATACGATTTAGTTGGTCGATTTTTTTAAAAAAATGGTAGAGGCATTAATATGGTAAATATTAATAGAATTTGAGAATGATCTGATGGCAGAGTTTATCACAATATTTTGCATGCATAATTCATCCGCTTGTAAGACATTACTTAAAGATGTCATTATACAAAAAAAGTTAAATATTTCAATTCGGTTTTAAAGTTGTAGCAAAACATAAACGCGACAGAATCAGTACTGCAATAATTTCACCTTAAAAAAATTTCACCTAGAAGATGTTGGAGTTATGTTCATATAGGTGTGTGTAATTCATATAATGTATAATAAATAATATTTACAACAATAAAAAAGGGTATATACAAAAAATGGAAACAAGATATATTCATATAAAAGATCTCAAACAAGCTAAGTGCAGCGTTTACGCAACTTTGAGGTGATGCGGGTTGATGGTCTCACAAAACCAGTGGTCGACGTTTGCTCCAGCACAGGAAAATGGCGAACTGCAACCAACTCTTACAGTACCGCAATGCTGTCGACTCTGCGACCACCACCTCGTTCGTCAGCAGTCAAGTGAACATGTAAGTTGAGCTGCTTAAAATAATTCTTTTTTCTTTGCGTCAGAGAAAAACGTCACTAAAATCATAGGTCTACTGGGGTAATTGGGCATTTGATGGCATCTGCTATCTCATTACGGATAATAACATCGCACTGCTTTCGCATCCTGTCACAGTTGTCCATTGTTACCTCGATTTGCGCAACTTGTGTTTTGGCGTCCCGGACGCTGCCCTAAATTTCGGCGCTACGCTTCATACATCGTTCCTCTTGTAATGACAAACCTTGGTATGCAAATATGCACATTTGTCTTGCAAAGTTGTTAGAGTCGCTTCAGTGCAAATTAAGACTCATTACCATCGGGGAGCACTTTAGCATGACCTGACCAGTCGTGTGAACCCGTAATGGTCAATGAATCCGGTGTGCGACATCGCACACAGGCCATTTGTCCCACAAGGGATTACAGGATCCAATGAGATATATGAAAACAAAGAAAAATCAAAACGTTAAAATCATTTACAGTTGTAAGCAAAACACAAAAACGTGGGACAAAATTGCATCATCATTGACATATCAAAAAAGAAAAAAATCAAATGAAAGCAAAGCTAATAACTAACTGAAAACGAAAAAAGGCAAATTTCTGAACTGACTGACAATTTTGATCAAAGTAATTTGTAGAAAATTTTATTACGTTTAAATTTAATATATTATTATACTTCAAATAAAATAAAATACATCAGACAACTACTTAAAAATTCGAAAATAAATATAAAAAAACGGACAACTTTTAAACTAGTAAAGAGGGCGATCATTGAAAATGCGCATGTTGGATTGTTGTGTGTTGTGGAACCAAAATGCTTAAAAAATAGTAGCATAAGGATCACAAAAATAGACGTAAATTCAAGGCTATATCATAATCTATTTATTATTTTTTTTTATAATGCATTTTTGTTCTTATCCCTCCGTTCGGTCGCCGTTGGTCCGCAGGCATCTGGCGATCTTTGCCAAGCTTTAATAAACCTATTCAAACTCTATAGACATAATGAAGCAATTATTCTGCACCTCCGGTCTTTACCGAAATCGACGGTGTAATTTATCAGCTCATGCACGACTGTGTAGTATATACAGTATATAAACGGCTCTAAAAATCTCAATCTTTCCATATATATAACATATACACACGAGAGCACATGGCATATGCACGCAGAAGATTGTAATTATCGCTGTGCCCTCAGCGCCAACAGGTCCTCGGCATGGCTGCATATCGTTCTCCGTTTTACATGTTAACACGAAACGGAAAACTGTTACACGATATTCGATTTTAATACGGAACAAATACCCCTTGAAGATGTATTGAATAGATATAACATATAACATATAATATATAAGATGCTGGCTTGTGCACGCAGCGCGAGCCACAACAAAGAGATTATTCGAATAAATGTCTGTTATATAGAAGGTATTATAAGATCCTCCAGTCCGCACGGGATCGCAAGCAGATCTTTGCAACATATGTTGTGCTCTTCTTCTCAAAAGGTATGTATGTATGGAGGTAATGTATACACTAGCATATATTCTATTGTATTACCTGTTTCGCAGCGAATCGAGAGTCCTGCGGTAACAAAAGAATGCGAGCGCAAATGCCAAGATTTATAAGCAAACCAGCGAACACGCTGTAGCGCGTGTATATTATGCGGTCGGTCTTATGATTGAGACGTTTCAAATAATAATTACCAGTGTATGTGTGCGTGTGTGTGTGAAGACGTACAGAACTGCTGCTACTTTTCTTGAATGCATCAAATCAGCGAGAGATAAATTGTATCGACAGATGAGCGATTTAAATGATGTCTATATTACAGAATGTGTTTTGTATGCGTTTTGTATATATCACAGGTATACACAGGTAAGAATAGATAGATATATATATATATATACAAACACACAGGCATACGTACATAAATTCATATGGAGATAGAATGGCGCAAACGAAGTCTTCGCACATTTACGATTCAATGGATATGAATGCGGTATTAAACTAATTTATCATAAATCAGTGCGTTCTTGTGGCGTAAGAGATGCGGTTTAGACTTATAGATATTTGAGTGAGAATATAAATATATTATATAATATTGTATGTACTATATTATGCATATGATGCAAACTCTACAGGGTGCATGCCAATATTTGTACATAAAATATATTTTAATATTATCTTCTATAATTTCATAACTTTTGTAATAGTGAATTTCAGTTGATTTTAGTGTCAATATATCAATTAAAATTGTAATTAGAGTTTTTGGAGGACAATTCTAAAATTGTCGTGAAAGATATAGTTTAATCTTGCTTTAAATAAACTCAAAATGTATATTTCTTGTGCAGACTAAATAAATCTTGAGTATATGTTACGAAAGCAGCAGTTTCGTATTTTGGATTAGCGGGCATGTGCTTGTTGTTAGAAGTATATTACGGAGAGAATAGCGTATTGGATGAGCATGCAACATGATCCATGTTCATATCCGAGTAATATTAAAATAACCTCAACAGATTTGAAAATCCTATTGAGCCGAGTTTCACAAAACCCAAACAAAAGCTTTAGAATTAAATCCACAACTCGGCTCATAAAATCTAAAATATTATAATAAAAACATTGTACACCTCTTCTTTGTTTATACTCACGACAGGTACTTAGCTCAATTACTTTAGGACCAATTGGCTCATTTCGCTTAATGGACATAATGTAAAGACATTTCATCTTTGTTTTTTTTCTTTAGGTTGTGATGACGATGATGTGTAGAATGGCCGATTTGTAAGAGTTTATCATGAAAAGTATTTCCGCGATCTGAGTCCTAAAATCAGGAAGTTGGATAGCACTTTCTTTGTGCAATCGATCATACAAAATGTATACATTGACCATTACTAAATCCAACAAATTAACAAATATTCTATTAGTCCATTTTCTTATCCACATACGCATGTGGTAGCGAACAATAAGGGTATCCATTAGATTAACACCACGAACATGCCTATGGTATTCATTGCTGATTATTGGGCTGTCAAACTCAATATTTTCTTATTTATTCAATCCCATCTTATAGGTTTATGTGCTTGTTAGTCTGCATTACGAGAAATAGAAGATTTGGCACCAACAAATGTCGATGATAATTTATCAGTTCTCAAACCATAAATAACTAGGCTTCTTAGATAAGCCATCAAACAATGTGGTTGCTAATAGATGCCGTTCAATGATCCGGTGCATTTTCTAGAATGATATTGTTTTGGCACAACATAATTACTTAATTAATGTAGTAATAATTAATAGAGAACAGTAAACATTTACCAGAATTCTAGTAATATTACTGGCAAATAATTTATTACGAGTATTCTTGCGCATTTTTCAATGTATTGTTTGTATTTTTCTGGCATATATCTATAATAACAAACTTTTTTTTATTATAGTTATCCAAATTATTTTTTTTATACTTTTTTACCATTTCTTGTGTATGTGAATTCGAACCTGCATCTCTATGGAAATGTGATGAGATGATGTCGTGCCTTAACCAACTGAAAATTGTATATACTGTTCCAGCGAACTAAATGTAAATTGAATGGTGCTAATGTTACTATTATTGCAGTTAAAATTAATAGAAACATGTAAAAATTTACCAGAATTATATTAATTGATGGCGGTATCGTGGTGGGTAATATATCAATCCAAGGGCCGTGCGTTCGAGCCCAGGCACAGACATGATTTCTTTTTCATCATAAGTTGTGAGTTCTGACTGGGTATTTTTTCGGAATCGTTATGAATACTCAAATTTATATATTTTTATTCATTATTAATGACAATTAATTAAAAACCGTATATTTTATTTTCGAAAATTAGAATGCAATCAATATATATATTTTTTAAACAGTGTAAAATATAATATAATATATAATTGGACACTCTTTTATATATTTTAAAAATCGGTATATTTTTTCAGAAATCAAAATAAAATTAGTAGTCTAAAAAATGTTTTTTTTCATTGATTAAAATAAGAAAGAATTATAATAGAAAGGCTCTCAATTTATTGGGTACTAGTTAATTGAATTTTGGAGTTATAATAATTAAACAAAAATCTATACATTTTTATATAATTATGAATTCATTTTTATTTAATAATTGATAATAAACAAAATGTGGAGGCAAGAAAAAAGGGCATCCAAAACCAATAAAAAATGAATAATGTTTTTTTATTAAAAATTGAAAGTCAAATAATGGATGCAAACAAAATATATGAAAACTGTTTAATGAAATGAGTTCTTTGTAATATTTATCTCTCCCAATGGTACTCAAGTGATTTTATCGGCATATAAAGATCAGAATTCCGATGAATTTGCAGAATTTGCATTCGGATCCAATATCTTTTTGGCTAGCATTAAAATGCATTTGATCTACCATAAACTGGAGAGATTTTTTCCTTGTCAGAAAATACTATAAACATTCCTATGGCGTTTTCAATAAATTGAAAATTACTTCATTGACATGAAAGATCAGATATTTATTTTTCCATACAGTTGATTTTAATTCCATGGAATTGATTCCGGACATGTGCGATGCCGCACACCGGATTCATTGACCATTACGGGTTCACACGACTGGTCAGGTCATGCTAAGGTGCTGTTTGTGCAGGTGCTACTCCTATTGGAGCTACTGTGCTCTAACACAAACAACACATCCCCGATGGTTAGGAGTCCTAATTTGACCTGAAGCGACTCTAACAACTTTGCATGGCTAATGTGCATATTTTTGAGATATCTCTATGCACCGAGATCTATCTTGCTATATATATTCGGAATCATGAATCACCAACGCCATCATAAACTTATTTTGCTATACAGGGTGCGTATGTATATGTTAATTGATTGCAATAATGTTCCGTTATTCCAATTCAATAAGCTATTTCAGAAATAGGCTATTAATAGCAAGATAAACCTACTGATTTAAAGTGTTATATTCGAAAACACCTCGGTCTGCCGGGCCGGGATTGAACCAGCTAACTCGGTAACACAGACGGCTATTGCTACGGTCGTTGTTGTTGCCAATGAAACAAACAGAAGTCGCCGCAGAAGTTGTTCCATCTTCTTCTTGCAATTCTGAATCTCGACGATGTATCCCGACATAAAAGTACAGGGTGTAAATGGAGAACAAGGGATTGAAGTATTTAGAGATAACTCGCCCTGTTTGTTTACGTCAGTACCAATTGCTTCGAATAGATTGTCTGTTAGGTTGGGGCTCTGATCGATAACCAATTCGACCTTGTGACATAGGTAGACGGGGTTCGAGGTCGGAAACATCATCTTAACTACCGATATCATGACCTACATCCTCACATCATGACTATTCATCGTCGGTTCCAGCAAGAACGTAATCTGCTCATCGGTCAAGTTGCTAAGCTTTGTATCTGAATTTGAAATGTTCTTTGACGATAAACCAAATAAATCATAAAAAACGATAGAAATAAAGAAAATAGAAATAATCACGTAAAGCACTGTCTGTATTCAGACTTGCACGTTTCGAACGTTTTAGCTCAGTTTTGCAAAAACATACGTTCAATTCCGCACATTAAAGTGGTTTCGTATTCACACTTTTACGTTAATTTACGTTCGGAACGTTTTTTGCTCAATTTTGCTATTGATTGAAAGTGTATTTTTATTTATACTTATACACTTTCCACTTACTTTCACAAACGTAACTTATTTGCCGTTCTTTTTTTAAATAATCGCGCCACTTTTAGCTGTCAATAACAATGTTCAGCTATCACTTGTATAACACATATGAATTTATTAGCTTCCAAACAAACTCCCAATAGAGGCAATGCCATTTCATATGGGCAGCGTGATGCATTGATAAATTTTATGCAGGCAAATCCATCAGTAGACAAAATCAGTAAGCCACTAAATCCTCTCTAATCTAACTTTAATATTTTATTCATTATACTAATAATCATATCCCTTAAAGGTTTGTTGCAGTTAATGGAGAAGACGTCCTAAAAGAAAAGTGGAGCGAATTACCCAACCGCCTAAATGGTTTAGGTGGAGCGAAAAAGGATGGTACAGAATAGAAAAAGTGCTGGGATGATTTAAAGTACATACATACTTTTTTGTTTGTATGCGGGTACAAAGAAAAATGAAACGTTGATCAAAAATTAACACAACCGATCGGGGATTAATGTTACTCTTCCTATAAAATAGTTGTCTGATCATGATGCACAACCAAACAAAGGTAGCTAAGTTTATATATACCTTTATATAGTTGCATAAAATACATATTTTTTCTAGGTCCGAATTGCTGACTTAATTTGGGAGCAATATTTTCTATCAAAATCCATCTGTCAGAACCATTTGTTTCTCGAAATTCAGGAAGTCTAATATCTGAAATTGACACAAACGTATTTGAACGTATTGATGAAGTCTGAATAGCAAATAGCTCATCATCAATACGTTCACTTTTGCTTGATTCAAGAAACAAGTTTCCCGATTTGAGTAACATGTTACTTAATTTGAGAAACAAATTGCTTGATTCAAGAAATGTGTTTCTAAAATCAAGAAACGTGATACTACTCTTGGCATGCATGCACATCGGTGCTTGAATCAAGCAAACTGTTACTGATATTTAGTATCGTGCTTCTTTAACTCAATAACGTGTATCTTGAATCAAGCAACATGTTTCTCTAATTCAGTAACACGTTTCTTGAGTCAAACGTATGTTTATATTAAATATAATTTACTTGAACTAATTTCAAGTAACAGTGTTATTGATTTTCAGTAATAAATTTCGTTTCGTGTAATACCATACAGGAGTAACATACCCAATGTGTTGGACTGTCACTTGCAAAAAAAAGTCTCCAGAAACAGCAGTATGTTTTTAAACAATATTAATAGTTTAATTAAACATACATTTTTAAGTTAACATAAACTTATTTACATAAAATTTAATACCTTAATCCGATTTTATGTCTGATTAAGTATTATATAAAGTAAATATAAGTAGTATATCCAAAACACAGCACACATAACATATGACATGACACTACACCACATCAGGAAAACTTTACACCTATCCAAAACACATCACACTGAATGTGCATACGTAAATCGCTTTTAATCCGAATGTGTCCAAAACACACGCACTATAAACCAACACATTTACGTATATGTATATATAAACTAACACACATTTACACTTTTAAGCCATTCAAACCTCGGCGAGCCCATAAATAGACTTAAAATCACACAAACCCCAGCCCTCTCGCTCTGATGCATGATGTGCCTGGTTTCGCAATAAATGTGTTTGTGTGTAAGTGCACCCTGCTGCTAATGTTGTTGTTGTTGTTGATGCAAACAAAACTTTTAAATTACCTAATTCTAAGCTTCACAAGTTCACATACTGTGGTGTTACGCTTGGGTCTCCTCTAAGGCTGTGCAGTGGTGAAAAATATCCCCCCAATTCAAATGTGTGAGTTAGCGTGAAATGGCAGCCCAGACTGTGGCCGACGCATCTTTGATGGGCGCACGCGGATTAGCGTCCCATAATGCACTTCCCTGATTATATAAATATAAATATATACCTATATATATATATACTATATATGTGATATATGTGTGTGCGGGTGTAAAACTCCCTCACACCGCATACAATCGGATCGGCAGATAGAATCTGTATATATTTATATACATAGATTACACTTGTCCAACGCCGTTTATTTTCCACTTGGAAAATTATTCGCTTATTTATTTATTTTTATTACATTTCGAGAAGGGGCGGAGATCCACTTTCAGATATACTGGATGTTCACAATAGAGGAAAATGTGCATATTTTAAATATATGGTATACTGTATATATATTATATAAATATACCTATATTTTATGAAAAGAGTGCGTAGTAGATAAAATTTCCTCCGTATATATTTAGATAGAATATAAAAGTGTTTGTATTGTGCTCGGCTTCGTTGCCTTTGTGCGTTCGTTGACTCGACAATCGCGTGAAATATACGACATCGGTGTGTGCTCGAACGCCCTTGCAATTATCACCCTTCTGTGTGGCCATATGGCGTATTATTTTTTCGGGTGAACTCTGAGGTTGTTTATAAATATATTTATATAGTATGTATTTGTAGATGTATTGTATAAATGTATATAGTATTATGTATATAGGTACTTATATATACAATTAGTATAATAGGTGTAGCGCTTAAAAAAATCTACTGAATCATGTTTATAGACTTTTTTCATGGATTATTATGAACATTTTAATAACAAATCTGATTTATGATTTTTTATTTATTTTCCTTAATTTTATGTTTCCTTTGTTGAACTTAAAAAAAAGTATATTGCATAAATGTATTATTTCGTGTAGCATGTGTTAATTTCTGTTTCTTAAAACGTAGTGTTAAAGTCGATTTATATTACCGCAACACTGCTGTCAGCATTGTCAAAGCAAGAAGCAAAGTTCATGTTGAAATAAGTATAATTTTGCTTCCCGTAATAATAAAAAAAATATTAGTTTTGCTGCCATAACTTATCTGAAATGATACAACTTTTATGGCAGTATTCTCATACAGAACCTGATAACAAAAAAGATAAGAGCAATTTGTGAGTAAACTAGTTATCCAAACGACGGATAATTCATGGTTTGTGACTAGAGTTTCGTCGGAATACAAAACCTGTGCAGGTAATAGACAATTAATAGAAATTCAAATTATAGAAAAACAATTCGTAAATTGTAATTCGAAGAAAACAATTCGTCAAAAGAGAATTCATAAAAAATAATAAAGAAAAAGTTCACTTTATTAGGTTCATGAAAAACATGCAGACCTGCCAAATACTTAATGGAGCAGTTTTTGTTTCTTGAAATAGCAGAATGCAGACCTGGTAAACTATTCACTTTTAGTAGATATTATTCAAAAATTACGCATGTGACGTCATCTTAAACAGCCTAATATAGAACAGCTGGACAAATATATATAACACTGTATTATAATGCATTTTGCGCACTCTGTACTAACGCACTGTCAATTCGAACTGTGATTTATCGTGACAGTGCATACTTCTTCTTTAGTGTCTATAAAGCATTTGAGAATAATTCATACTGCTAATATAATTGATTCTATATTCACATTGGTTCACATAATTCGGTGTAATTTCATTACTTTTTCTGAAATGTATAACAACTATTTCATAATTACTAGTTTTTATAAAGTGGACGTTTCATGACAACAGTTTTTAAAAAGTGCACAAACCTTCAATATAGATTGCTTTAAATGATATGATAGATGAAAATGACATCTATCTTCAAAAATTCAGATTTCCATCTCTTAGGGCTCATTAGAAATATATTACAAAATTTAGAAAATGTATTTTACTAGGTATATTCGATGGAAAAATAATAATTAAACAAAATATGTTATTTTTTTATAATTTTAATTTTTTATATACTCGTATTTAGATACTTGGGTATTGAAATTGTATATAATAAAATACCCTAAACATTTTATATAACAAAAAAAGAAAAAAAATTATTTAAGCGTTAAAATTAGCTGTTGGTAATTTAGAATTTCGTGTGCATACAACACCGCGATAATCAAAGAAAATAGTCAATAGTCTTTGGCTCAGATGAAAAGCTCCATTCCGAAGCATGTTGACTGGGTTGCATGTCAAACTCATAAATCCATGTCTGATTAACAGTTAACATGCGTAGGGTCGGAATTGATTAGTTTTAGCGATATTTACGCGATTGAGTTTTTGGAGAAAATGCTGGTCTTTCGGAAATAGATGCTCGTTTAAAATGGTACGAATTGATCCGTGAGACACATAAAGTTCAGCGGCTATATCTCTCAACCTTAAATGACGACATTAATTTCTGCTGGTGGCATTAATGGCTGACCAGAGTGGGACAAATCTTCCAGCACATTTCGTTACACGAAATTCCATTTGAAATGCAAAATTTTAGACAAATTCTTTTTTCTCATAATATATTTGTATTCATTAAATAAATCGATGAACTGACAAAATCGAGCACAGTTAACAAACTAAATGACAAAAATAATTTTGACAATATCTTTAAGCGTACTTTTTAAATTATCAATTCCTTGTATATTTTTGACAGACTAGTATGAATGTTTTATTTTCTTTAAATTACAGATTTTTTTCTTTTTGTGTAATTCTAAATAGTTAATATATTGTACTTTATTATAACCATAGCTATAGCCGTGTGGGTTACCGCGTTGGCTTGCTCACCGATTCGATCCTGGCCCGGCAGGCCGAAGTGTTTTTCGAATGTAGCACTTTAAATCAGGCGGTATGACAAAAATTCACTAACGAGGACTGAATTCTTTTGAAGTGCATTTTCGTCATCAAATAATTTTGTGAGAAGAATTTACAGACGAGGAGTGAATTTTTGTCACCAAATCACAAAAACCAATGAAAAGGGTTTAAAACTAAACACAATTCGAGTATTCCTTGTTATTCTTGTTGTAAAGGCATCTCTGCAGTGAATGACAAGAATACACTTTTTTGGTCATTCCAGTTGGTTCAAAAATTATCGAAATTGCCGCTTTTGTCAATTGCTGCGCATTTCTTCTTCTTTCATATTATGGGCATTAAATTGGAAGCGCATAGCCATATCTATTTATATCATATATGCCCAAAATGAAGATATCGGTCACTTAAGAAGCGAGAGTTCGACTCAGACAAGAGTTAAGAGATGCCGCAGACTTCCAAAAGGTTTCAGAGTCTTTCTACGATAAATCAAGTTTTTGATGGGAATATTCCATCAAAAACTTGATTTATTCCCATCAAAAATGTTTTTTTCTCAAGGATTTTTCATTTCGAAGTTTACAACTCATTTTATAAGTCAGTACATGGTCAAATTTATTATTATTATTATTCTAAAAATATAATTTTAAATTAAAAAAAACCTTCGTTCAAGCACGAGTTATACTCACATACTAAAAGAAAAACTATGGTTTTTTGATTTCATTATGATTTCTTTTAGAAACGTCTACTATATCAAGATGTCACATACAGGTTTTAAATATTACAAAAACACACAAAATAGTTTGAGATACTGTTCGAAGGGTGTATTTTTATATGCATTTTATTAAAATCACAGGAAACATCTAGTATCTTATAAAAAATCTAGAAAATGTGCCTTTATTTGATCTAAAGGGTGTTTTTTTAGAGGTTAGGTTTTCAAGATGAAATAAAACGCATATAATTTAATGTTATGGCCAAGAATTT
>JANSTU010011758.1:0-15369 GCA_027564075.1 Bolitophila hybrida | reverse complement strand
TTTCAACATTTCCAACGTTTTGGCACAAGAAATTTCGTTTGAAACACAAAATTTCACACAAACTCTTTGTTCGATATGTTTATCCATAGTGAAAATCGCAACGCACACAAAAGGTTGACTTGTTCCTAATGACGCCGTAAACAAACTGAATGACACATAGCAATAAAAATCGTCAGTTCTGCCAACCTGGGAAAAAAAATTGGATAAAACAGAAGGGACAGCATTTGTTAAACTTCAAGATATTTTATACCATATGGTGAGGCTTATAATTATTTCACAGACATTAAATTCAAACTTTTAACTTCTACTAATTAATTTACAACTACTAATGGGTCTGTGATGCATACAATACAAAGTTAACGAGTTTATGCGAACAAAATGAATAATACTTTGTATACATTTTTTCACATTGTAAAAGTATGTATTTATTAGAGTGTAAGAAACATATGATTGCGTTTACGAAGTGCGCTCAATTGCTTTTATATTCCATTATTTATCAAACTCAAACCACTTCCTCATATAAAATTCATGAAAATTCGGCGCCGAATTATATGTGGTAAACGGTTTTGAGATTATTTCGAGATTTTGAAATTCGAAATTTTGAGTTCGTGATTGAAATTGTTTGTAATAATGTCCTAAGTTAAGGTTGGTTAACAAACATAAATATATAACCAGAGCGAGTTATCCAATTGAATGGCATTATTGTGGAAAAGCTGTTTTTTAACAAGAAACACTTTGCTCGTCACTTTTCTTATTGAAGAAACAAATTATGAGCGAAATATTCCTGTAAATAGGTATACAAGATCGTGTCAAGTCGATGCGGTCAACGCAAATACGAGTATACGACTATTACGGAGTTTTTCAGATTTAGCTCTACTCGAGCTAGCGGCGACGCCCACATTGAATAATATTTACATATATAATTTATAAATTTATATAATATTTCTATTTTTATCTTTATGTTGTTGAGAATACGTGAGTTATTTCTATATGGAAAGTATTTTACAAGTTACAGCTTGTTGAACGGAATGGTCCGTCGAAGCGAAATCAGGTAGCCGACTAATAAATTAAAGCTCTCAATTTATATAATAGACTTCACAGCAGAAGATATCCTGATTCAGTCGACGAAAGGAACAGCAATTCTTCTGCGGCTTCGATAGCTGCTTCACCCGAGCAGTTGAGAAAAAAACATAAAATTAAATAGCATTGCATGCGAACCTGACACAGTAATTTAAAAACAAACATTAAATACATACGCGTTTTTCTCAAAAACCATGACAAATGTGGCTTCATGGCAAAGGAGCTAGAGACGCCAATTTGAATTATATTGTACAATAAAAAAAATCAAATTATATCTATATTTGTTTTATATATATATATATATATATATATCATTCGTACGTATTTATATATATATTATAATGGTGCCAGAATGTAAGCCTAGACATCAGAACTAAATAAAAAAAAAATAGTCACAAAACATCCATGATTTTATAATACGATTCTTAGAACGCATAGCGAAAACTCAGAATCAGAGAAATCTAAAATAAATAGGTAAGTCTGGTCCATACCATTAAATTTCCAATACATATTTTTATATTTTGTTTTGGGATGTGGTAAGCCCAAAACAAAATATAAAAGCTTATACTTCTAAAACCTAATAATACCAAGCAATATAATTCTACATTTTCCGTCCGTCTATCTCAATCCACTTGATTCTTAGTATTTAAATATATAAATGCGTTTTAAAGAATTTTTAAAATAGCTAGAACATAATATTATATAAATTATACAGAGCACATCAAATTATATAGCAAAATCGCATAGAAAAGATGAACATCAAAGCTCATAACGGAAAGATTATACTCGTTATTTCTCTATACAATTACACAATTTAAAAAAAACTGGAATATATGTCTATATATTCACATTATATATATATATATATAGCTGACATCACGACCTTTAAAATAACAAGGATATTTAATATTTTTGCTCAAGTTATGTCAACAAACATATACTGAATCTCAGGGTCAAATAAATACAAAAGTTCACAATTGCAAAAATCGTCATAACGATAAAAATATATTTTAAAATAGTAATGCATACAAAGCCCAAAAAAATCGCATAAAGTTTTTTTATTGCGTATATTATATTCGAAATAAACATTTAATTTGATTACTTAAAAATCAGAAATAGAAACCGTCTTTTTAATGTCGTTTTTTATACAAAAAATACCACAATGTGCAGAGATGTCAAGACATTCTGTGCTTTTCCATCGGCGTGATTTATTACATTTTCTTGATATTAATATTGCTTTTGGTTTCTTGAACAATACAAAAATGCATTTTCAAAAGACAAAGGAAAATTGATTTTGCGATATTACATTTTTACTTGCAAAAATTCTGCTACTTGAACGTAGATGCTAGTTATACATATATAATTTTCAATTGAATTTCTTGCGAATGGGCTCGTTGCCAAGATACATAGAGTTAGACTGACAGAATCGACAGCAAGCCTCACTGAGCATAAATACAATACAATTTACTGAAATATGTGTGTATGTATGATACCGTGGTTGATTTATTATAATAAGTATAAGCATAAACATATAAATCGAATGTTTGTATACAGCTCAACCACGCGCCATGTAATAACATCTCGCGAATAAGAAGTAGCATCAGCGACTCATCAAAAGCTTCGAACGGAATTTCCCGTGAGCGTAGCGCGTGACACGCAATCGACTTATAACCAAATGTGCTTACATCTAAAGAGATTCTCGAGTACATACACATTCTGATGTATCGCATGGATGTTTATGACGGAGCAACACACCCATCGACTTTTCTAAGCGTATATAATATGTGAAAGCGATCTTTTTTTAATACCAATTTTCCCTGTGCACATTTTCATTTATTGGTATTCGATGATTTGGAATTTTCTCAAGAACTCGTGCTTTTCATTCACGTTGATCTCTCTCTCTCTGACATCTACAATATTTTTCTACTAGAAAATAATACATATCATCCCTGGGCCCGCTTCTTGGGATGGCCGTATAAAATGTGCTGTACATATTTTATGCGAAATCCAGCTGGACTATACAATACAATATTATTTGTAAAGCATACTTTAAGCGGAGATGTGTGTGTATGTGTAAGTGTTTGTTTGTGTGAGTGAGAGATGAAGCGAAACCATTGATGGAATTATTATTTGTTATGTGTGCTCGAGTACGATATTGTTGTGTATACAATTTTCAAATGTATAATATATTTATGTTTGTTTGTTTGTGTACTCAATCGAACGTATGTAAGCGTTGATGGATGACCAGAAATGATCTGTCAAAATAATCGAATAAAAATGAGTTGAAAACGGGAAACCGTTCAATTTGAGTACTTTCTGGATTGGAGGCATGCTGTTTTATTGATTTTTCAGATTTTAGTATATATTTAGTGTATTTCTTTGTGAAGCACAGTATTTTCGATGGATTTTATGCGTTTCAATTTTTTTTATTAGTCAATTAGAAATGTTTGCATGAGTTTTGTTTGTAAAAATGCATATTTAAAGATTTTAAACAAACATTGCAAAATTGTATAATAAACAAACACAAATAAAATCTTTTTTACTCATGATTTCTTAGTTATTTTTAATTTTGTATAATTTTTGAAACATTGTTTCTGAAATGATCAATTATGATTTTCAAAAAATATTATGTTACAAATATACAAATAAAATAACTGAAACTGATATCGATATTTAATTGCGATTGCGATAAATTTAATTTTATTTTAAAAATATTTTTTTATTAACAAAATAACATAACTAATAAATAAAAAAATGTGAAATAGGAAAAAAATGCAAACATTATTATCAAAAAAATTAACTAACATTTATAAGAAATGTATAGTAGGTATATACAAAGAAAGGTAAATTAAGGTAAAATGTTTATTAAAAATGTATTATTGATACAATACAAAACAAACCACTTAAGAGTTAGAGGTCCTCAAAGTTTTATAAAAAAAAAATTAAGAGTGAAAGGGGGAGTTTGAAAAGGGTGAATGGTATAAATGATGTATGTAGTAGTTAAGCTGCTTGCATCAACTCTTTACCTTTTATAATGAATCATCATATTCTTACCCCTCTCAATCCTCCTCCATATACATAAATAAAAAAAATAATTTTTGTCTCTATCTCCCTTAAGGATTGTCAGATTTTATTCATCTTATTATTATTACCACCCCTTCCTTAAAATTACTGTTTTTTTTTTTTAAAAAATGTCTGAAATATTTCTGACAAGTACTGCCCCAAGTAACCAATTGTCTGAAAATCCATCTGCATTTCAACAGCAAATGGTGATTAGCAGAAAATAATTTTAGACATTTGTTTGCATTAGGTCATTTGTAGATTGTTTGCAATGGAGTTTTGGATGGTTTTCTGCAGACCATTATCTTCAGAAGACCATCATTGAAAGGTCATTTGCAAGTATTTATCTGCAAAGGATGGTCACTTTCAAATCAATTTAGTGTCATAATTTCTATTTTCAAAAGATAATTTGAAGAGTTCTTTCAATTTCTTCAAATGGTAGTTTGTGAATGTAGGTCATTTGTAGAAACTTTTCACCATTCCACCCATGTTACTAGTTTTCGATTTTAAGATTCCCAAGAGACCATTTGTTTACAAATTTAGTTGTTACTTTGAATCCATCGCGTATTTCAATGTACGCAAATTTATACCCGTTTTCTTTAATTGCAAATTTGGAATTACTTTTAGAAAAACTCATTTCGCTCAATCGATTAATGATTTGTACTAAAGTCATCCAACCTGATCTCAATGAATTTTTAATTTTAAACAATTTATTTTCAAAAGGATAGGATGAGATAATCGGTTTAGTACCACAACGCTCGCACTCTGCCGCCACATGACTTAAATTCTGTGTGACACTTTGGAATGAGAAATAGATATTCTGAATGAATAACTTTATATCATAGGGCTAATTTGAGGCATGCCATGCACATTGCATAGAATTGTCCCGAATGGTTCCGTCCCGATTTTGTATATTGGCACACCATCAACATTTAGCTTAATTTCAATCGATTTGGATTTTGAACAGACGGAGTCCCAATTCTAATCCCATGAGCCAATATTGTCCACCGGTTATTTATGTAATAATCATTGACGATTTGAAGTATGTATCTGAGGCGTCCTGAAATTATTGTTCTCGTAAGTAGCAATCGTGCTCCAAAAGATGCATTTATTTGAGGCATCAATGGTTTTAATGAATTTTGAGGTACATTGAATTGGATTGCCCTATCCAGCAGAAAGTATGCAAATGGTTCGCAACATTTTCGATCCTCTGTTTCATTATTAGCCTCGGAATAATCGCTTTCAATATCATACTCATATGAAGCTATAATAATCGTAATCGCTTTTAGAATCCAAATAATCTTCTGATGTGGCACATTCATCCATCGATTCTGTATTGTAAATGAAATTAGTTGGTAGAACTGCAACTACATTTTGAAGACTAATTGAAAGCTGTTCTGCAATCACACACAAATTGAAGGGCTATTGAAGACCAATCTACAAATTACCTTCCATATGAAAACTAATTGCAAACCCGACTGCAGACAAAAGACAAGAATGAGAGGATTTGCAAGGATTTCCCAAGAGACCATTTGTTTACAAATTTAGTTGTTAATTTGAATCCATCGCGTATTTCAATAGAATAGAAGTTCTAATTTAAAAAAAAATTGCAGAGAGATGTTACTTGGGCCACGACTTCTCGCTGCACGGACAATTTTTGTTATCCTAAAATCAGAGAACTTATAAGAACCGCTAAATTAGGTACTTCTCCGATAAACAAGAGATTTTACTAAAGACTATTTGATCTAATAAATAGTATTAGTATTCAAGTTTTTGAATTTGCGAAACAATTAAAATACTAACCCAACAAAGTGAAAATCTATTAAAATGGAGGGCGTATGTATGAATTTTTGGAGAGGAACCAGGAACTGAGCCTAATACGTAAGCCAGAAAATACGAGTCTGGCAAGAGAAAGCGCTTTAAAAGGACACACCGTTGGAAAGTTTCAACAAAACGTAAATATATATATATTTTTTACGGATAGTCCGCTGAGAGCATCTACCAAATGGAGACTGCAACATTGAGTTTAATCGCGTTAGACTAACCTCTCATTGGATCCTGTAATCCCTTGTGGGTCATAGGGCCAGTGTGCGATGCCGCACTTCGGATTCATTGACCATTACGAGTTCACACGACTGGTCAGGTCATGCTTATGTGCTGTTTTGTGTTATGCTACTCATATTGAAGCTACTTTGCTCTAACACTCACAACACATCCCCGATGGTTAGGAGTCTTAATTTGCCCTGACGCGACTAACAACTTTGCAAGGCAAATGTGCATAATCTTGAGATATCTCCATGCACCGGGATCTATCTTGCTATTTTTATATTCGGAATACACTTATTGTTCTAATATATATAAAAAACTGCTATGGCTATGGTTAGAGTAAAACCGTTGATACGGATACCCTGAAAAATAATACAGCCACAATTAACTAGATACATGGCAAATAGTTAGTGTCCAAAAACCAGTTAAACGAATTCAGTATGAAGAGCATTTTTTTACATCGATGATTTATTTGCTTACGCCTTATAACTCTGCTGTATTGTGCGTAATTTAAAATGCTTAATACATGCATTTTTATATTTGAATATATGGCTCCATTACTTTTTAGATAATTTATTCAATTTTCTGTTTATTTGTTTATGCACGCGCTTTCTTGATGAAAATGTATGAAAATTCATGGAAATATATCTAAAATAAAATCGTTTTGTTTTTTTAAAAGAGAATATATAAATCGTCGAAAATGCTCATTATTCACAAAACTGCGCATATAGCAGAATACGTCTATAGTTTCAACGTATAACTTGCACTTTGCTGTAAATAAATTCTGTACATAAAAGTCTTGCTTTTACCTTGCACATTTATGTAGACTAACACTTTTGCTTACACATATACAAACATATACTATATATACGCAGAAGTATACAACATAAATGCATTATTATATGTAAAGAATCGATTGCGCGTAGAAAATACTACATAAAATATCGGAAATACGATTTTCCACCTGCGCGCTCTCTTCGCCGCGCCTTTAATTTAATGCGAATGTCCTACTTACGCAGATTATAGACTAACACGTATTTTATATAAGCTAAGCGCTAAGCAGGTAGGTGAACCCGTAGACACCTCAATTTAAAAATATGAAAATAAATATTGTGTGCACAGGCATCGATTAAATTGTCGTTTATTTTATATGCACATATAATACATATATATCAACATAGAGAGCATAATTATACTGCTCTAGTTCAGTGCGAAGACGCATCTTAAACACTCAATTTACATAATGTGACAACGATTTACTCAAGTCGGACGTCACGTCAGTTTATTATGTCTGTGCTTGCTTTAATGATACGCTTATGCTCGAAATCCTAACTTATTTACGGTTATGTTTAATTTTGCATATTCTCTATAAAAGTTCTTCTCATGGCGTCGCAGAGTTTTCAGAAAATGCTCTGCTGTTTTCAACTTCAAAAACACGGCGAGCCTACAACAAGAGCGCATATGTTTACGAACGTTCTAATACACTTACGGCTAAATTGGATAATATGTTTTATCTTGGCTGTAAAGCTGTACAATCACACGCACATACAGATGTTCAAGAAGTGCGCAGTTCGCAAGACTGATTTCCTTAAAAGCAATTTCATTTATTCATGCGTGCGACAACAAGCAATTGGCTTTTATACTTTTTGGCCCGTATGAATAATACAGATTTTTACAAGCGACATGACGTGTTTACGAGTGGTATTCCGTGTGTTACCCAATACCCTGGCGACAGTCTGTCACACATCTTTGCTCAAGAACAGAAACACACAAATATACACATATACTTAACATTACCTGGTTTCTTGTTCTCCTGGGCATTATAATACATGTACTATCTGTAATTTATGACTCATAGAAACTAAGCTTAGTGATTGCATTGTAAACAGGCTAGCACATGGATATTTAAGTGTCGGACGAGCATATAAGTTTTCAATGCTCCTTGGCTTTATTATTCCAGTGCAATCGTGTAATGTGCACTAAAAATCAACATGTGGCTCATAAAAGACAGCAACATTGGTGGATATTGTCCGGGAGTGGCGCATTTACCAAACGGATGGCTTGTGCGTTTTGTAGCGGACGAAATATAATGGCAAGCTTTAATGAGACCGCACAATGTAACTTTAGTGTTATTTTTAAATGAACATTGTAAATACAAAACAAACGAAATTTGTAGCATTTTATTGAACTTTAAAAAGATCAAACGTTTATAATATTTAATTCAATTTACATTTTAATTTTATGGTTGATTTTTTCTCAAACTTTATGCAAAGGTTTTAATAGATGTGTCGCAATTACGATCGAACTAGACACCCCTCGGCAAGATTACCATTCTTCCTGTGGATATTGTCGAGTCCGTAAAAATACCAAGTTCCAAATACAAGAACATTTTATGATGAGTTATGAGGCAGAAACCTATACCACTGCGACACCACTTCCACCTTCAATATTAAGTAGAAATATTACATTTTATAATAATTAATATGGTTGTGTTATACGTTAATACGTATTTTAATAAACTTGGAATTTTATAATTGTTATAGTTAATTTAACCATAAATTTAAAATTATAAAAATATCGCTATAGAGAAATTGTTTAATGGTTCTAGTTTTTAATTGAAACTAGCTTTTATTTTGTTTATTGTATTAAATTCTAAATTCTAAATTCTATTTAGTATTTTTTGCCTATAACTTGCGTCCAAATTGGATTTTTTTAAACATTAGAATACTAGAATACAAGCTGGACCAAGCTCTGCTATTCTGATCCACCGGTTGACAATCTCATAGATTGGTTTAGCGAAAATAAATACATTTCCGATTTGCTACTGAGCAAAGAAGTTGGGTCCAAATTTCAAAATATCTAGTGAGCTCATCATTTGCCTCTTTGATTGTTATAAGCAGAAAGAAAGTGCTGGAGTAAACAAGGATACGCAATTGGTTAAGAAGAAAGCGAGGAAACAAGAAATTACACGTAGAAACCCAAACAATGGTACAAAACTAGAAGAGAGTTAGTTTAGTATTGGTCGCTACCGATAACAAGCTCAAACTACAAATGTTAGCATTATTGATAAGAACATTAGTATCAAGAAGTCTGACTCTAGTGATGATCTATCTGACTTGAATAAAGAGCGGCGAGAAAGAGACAATAAGGTTTTAACAAGACCAGAGAGACCTCTCGCAGCATTGCTGAAGTTGTTGCTGGCAGAGTTGCCATCACAAATATAGACAGACAAGTCAAAAGAAAAGCCAGACCTCACATGGACGATGGGAATCGGATGGTATCCAGGTGCAGCAGAATAGTAATATTCATCGGACATCGGACAATTGTTTTGATCTTTCTACCACTGTTTGGATTGCTAAGCATTTTTTGGCTGTTGTCCACAATCTATCTTCTTCAACATGCCGCATAAGTATTATATAATTTGTATTGTATTTTATTTCGCCCAACTAATGTACAGCCCTTGCTAAAGCAATAAATCAATAATTACTCTCCATTAATTATCAGCGAACAATGTACGCTAATTGTGCAGATGTATGATACTATACATTGAATGACATATCGAAAGAAAAATACAATCTAAAAGTTATTGGGATTGATCAAATCAAGATTCAATCTTTATGAGCTAAACGCAGCTCTAAATAATAAAGGCCATACTGCCAGAATCGTCCACAATATAATATAATATTAATTAGGGATTTGCCCACTTACTATCTCTGCTATCTACATACAATTGACAAACAAAAATATTTACAATTCTTTTCAACGCTTGGGAACAAATTCATAATTCTAAAAAAATGTTTTGGGGATCAGGTTTAACTACAGCTAGGGGAAGAGAACTTCGAAAAGCTATGCTGGGCGATAATTTAGGACATATATCAAGCGCTGAACCCACATACTGGCAAAACGAAATCAAAAATAAAAAAGAAATAAAATTCCTAATTGATTTCTGTGTATCATAATATATCTCATATATCTAAATTAATGTGAAATCTTGCTTGGATCACTCTCCAGTTTTAATTGCAATATAGTGATTAAAAATTCAACACTAACAACTTTGTGCAACAAGAACTCTGATTGGAACGTTTTTCGATCTAAGCTTAGTAATACAACAACAATATATATTTAAAAACTCCTTCAGAGCTCAATAGTGCAGTGCAACAGTTTAGTGAACATATTCAATGAACTGCAATGTCAATGAACTCCTTCAAAACCAGACATTCAGACATTCCCAAAGAAGTTAGCTTAGAAGCAAAAATGCTGAAAAAGGACAGTTATGAAAAAATTGGACTACTAATCGAGCAAGAAAAGATATAAAAGTTATGCTGAACTCTGCTAAAAACCAATCAATACAGGACTACTTAGAAAGATTGACACCATCTGAAGCTAGTGACTACTCTTTGTGGAAAGCAACAAAAAAAAACTAAAACAGCCGCCCATACGAAAATCCATCAGCAGCGCGAATTGGTCGAGAAATAATCGAGAAAAAGCGGAAATGTTCGCAAATCATCTAGAAAACACATTTAAACCATTTCCTTTGAATAACAACCAGATGATAAGAATATAGAAGAATATAGAAGTCCTATTTCAGTTAGACTAGACCAACCAATACCACTTTTTAAACACAGTGAAGCTCTTGGATTTGAACTTATAACGGGAAATATTCTGAATGAGCGGAAATATCTATATTTATTTGAAAACAGAAGAGAATGGTGCAGGTAGAAGAATTTCTACTATCGACCAACTCTACAAACTAGTGGACAATAGTGGAGGAGTAATCGATCGTAGGATTGGATTTGGAAAGACCTCGGCGATCAGTCTCTCCACTCAACTTAGCGGCAGAATTTTGAATCGGTCCTTGCATCCGGCCAATTGAATTGCAGTGCTGGCTTGTTCTGTGTATCATTATCTCTAGCGGATGAAATATGTATGCCTAATATCGTATTGAATTCAGCGATTCGTTCTCTGTCAAATTCAATTATTATTTGTCATATTAACACCTGCAGTATTTTTCGTAAATAGATCAATTAGGACGTATTGTACTAAACACTAATTAATATTGTGTAATATTGTGTGTGTTTCCGAGACATAGCTCAATCAATCTCACTCTGATTCTATGATAATAGGTCCTGGTTTTAGGCTTTTTCGACATCGCCTTAGATGCAATGGAGTGGCTATTTATGAAAGAGAACGAATAAATTGTAAATTGATAGAAACTTCTATAATCCACCGTCATCAATCAATTTTGGTGGTATTGAGCATATTTTAAATGAGATAAGTCACACTTACAACGAAATTATTATAGCTGGTGATTTCAACGTTGACATGTGTATATCCAATAATAATTCGTCGCTCTTTCACTCAGCTATTTTCGACGTATGATCTCAGCATTATTAATACCGAGCCTACGCACTTGTCTCGCAAAAAGTTACTTCCGAATTACTTAAAACAGCGTGACCTACGAATAACAACAGTGATAGATGAAATTAAAACATATAAAAACCGACTTTTACATACAGAAAATGACAATAGAAGGCTGAAAAGGTTCAAGCCTTAGGACTTAATTGATATTAGAATTTCAAATTTAATTATTTTCAGAATAATATTATGTGTACAAATCCATGAGATAAATACGTCCATAGCTCCGACACAATTCTCGAAATATCTATACCAAACCTTTACAGATCAATTTATCGATGCGAAAACGAAAGAAAGAAACTAGAATATTTTCAAAATTCTCGAGGAGGCTAATTCTTTATCAACAGACCATAATTTAGTCAATTCCGTCTCCACATACGAGCCGCAGGTGTCGAGATTTATAGTGTTATCCTCCCCGGCGTATCCAACTATGATTAATAGATCGTGGTAAAGGAAAGTTCAGACACCCCGAACTCGTTAAAGTAGTTTATGCAGAAAACGTAAGTTTAAAAAATATTTCATAGCATTATTTATACTTCGCAGGGATATATAATATATATAGTTCAATATGTACGTACATGCGATGGTATTTCAGTATGTGTGTTTAAATGTGTGGTTTGTGCATAGACTAAGCAATTAGTACTAGTCGTGGATTGGAAAGCGATTCTTGGTGGAAAATATAATTTAACAATTTATAATTAAAAAAATGATAAAATGTAATGTTCAAAAAATTAGTCGTTCATATTAAAAAAATTGGCACACAACCATTGGTATTGGACTTTTCTGAAAATTGTATAAATAATATTCAATATTAAACATTAAATATTATTTATTATACTTATCAAATTCTATGATTGCAATAGAAAATACCACGAAGCTACCAACTAAAACAAACTAACATTTTAACCATATAGCTTTTCGAAGCGACAATGCGACGACGCTTTTTAAGGTCATGTCGAAACCATACATATCACTCAACATAAATATAATGGACTGCATATAATCTAAACTGACATGTACAATTTACGAGTTATACTCGCGTATTGTAAGGTCTCTTGCTCATAAATATTAGATATAATTCCATTCGGTCTGACAAATGAAATAAATGTCATTTCTTTTCATACAATTAAAAAGAAATAAATCAACATTAAAAAAATCTGCTTCAAAGCGTATTCAGAAATTGCATTTTGGCTGTGTGTGTTTTTTTGTTATAATATATTTCTTTTGTAAGGTAGTTATTTATTTTTGAATTATTTTACATAAATATAATTTTCTTTGTTTTGCAGATATATCTTATTTGATCTGTGCGCAAAGGCGCATTTTTGAAGTGGATAATGACCACCGAACCCTCGACGGATCCTCTTTGGCATCATCAACAAGAATGCTTGGAGCGTCTAAATCACAGTGATGCAGGTAATTCTTCTATTTGATTTACATTTTATATATTATTCTCATTTATTTTCTCTCTCTTCACACTTTCTTAAATAATAATCGCGATAAGTTAAAATAAACTTTCAAACTTACTGCATATAATCATCCAAAATAACATATTCTCAAGAAAAATTCATCATTATGCACTCGGCGGTGACAGGCCAAAAGGAGACTAATGCTAATCCGTACGATAAACCTGCTGTTCGCTCACACGCTGTCGCTTTCGCCCATAATTGAAGTAAATGAAAAAGTTTTTCGAAAGTTTTCTTTACATTTCTCGTGTGTTTCTGGTGTGAGTGAGTGTGTGAGTATTTGTGTGTACCCAAGAGTTTTTGTTTATGTTTTCAGGAGTGTTTTTTCATCTTCATCTTTTTGCTCGAGTCACTTTACGGTGGCACATGTTTTTGCGCTTAGATGAAGGAAAACTTTTAAACTGCTTAAACATGCTGAAGAAACAATTAAAGACGGGGGTTACAAGAGTGCGTGGGTTTATTCGTTCTTTCCAAACATAAAATACGCAGCCGCTCTTTTGTTTTATACTTAAAGGGTACATCCAATTTGACATTCTCTTATTTACGACGCAAGTACGTTCTCTTATGTACTTCAAAACGTTGAGATATTCATGAATCTCTATATATTGTCTCCAAAACGAAATGCAATAACCCGAATCGGAAGCCGGATGAATAAACAGCGGACCCTGCGGTCTACAATGCATTCTGCTATACCAATTAAATTATTCTCACCACAACGCTATTCATGTGTGCAATGCTTGCATTTTCCTTTGGGCATATTAATGTGTGTGTGTGTTAGTAAGTGTGAATGTGTGCTAGAGTGCAAGAGAGTACTCCTGGGAGTATATAGTCGCAATCGCAAGCAACATATTAGCCATAACCGCACAACCACTAGATCCAATTCATATGCATCGCCTCAGTTTACCCTTAGTCATAGCCACTTCATTCATTAGGGTGTCTGGTTAACTGTGGAGGGCTGTACTGTGTGCTTCATCGAATCAAATAACAGATGAATGTTTAGAGAGAGAGAAGAATTTTATATGTGTATACACAAAGTTTTCAAAGCATTTTCTTTAAAATATATTGCCATAATACTCGTATAATACGGTGTGTAATCATTTATTCAGTGTACATTTATTGTGCAAATTATATTCTAGATGTTTCTTGAATCGATAACATTCTTCATTAGCAACAGCACATTAATTAAACTGTATTTCTATTGCTATTTGAAACCTTTAATAATGAGAGAATGAAATTGAAATTATTCAAAAAAAGATAAAAAAAAATATTTAATTTACATAAGTGTAATTATATTTTGCTGTTCTAAAAAATACATTCTTAAATTTAATTTAAAAAATGTATGTGTAAACAAAAAAATACAATTAAAAAGAATTAAAATAATGAATTATATAAATTAAAATTATTATAATAGATTACACAAAGAATGTAAAATATAAAAAAACTAACATTAATTATGTCATTCATTTAAATCGATAAATACGTCTTAGCATCACGAAATTACTATAGTAAAAGATCAGTGCTATAGAAGCTTTAATCTCGGTTTTAATTGTTAAAGCTATACTGAAAATTGAAAATTTTAACAATATATATTAATACAAATACAACTAAAGTGAAAAGTATACACTGACAGACTGAAAATTAACCATACTGTACGGTTACAAATAAATTCGATTGTTAAGTCATATGTCAACATTTAAAATTGTTTTTAATTTATGACATTGATTAAAGTTTTGTCCTTATTTCCATGATAAGTCTCATGTAGATGGTGCTACAGGTTAATTCCGATCTTGATGTGCCGGTACGGTAAATTGTATAGTGATATGCATTTATATATATACATATGCTTGTGATCTCAGACATGATTTTTAATAATTATGCAACTTTTACTAATTTAATGCTTGATTATTATCCGTCTCGGAGGACCAATAAGGCAACTGAGTCAATGCCCAGCTAACATTTTTAGTCGTATAAAGTTTGTAAAATAGTAATTGACAGGACCATAAGTCATATAGGAGATGTTTATTAGTCTTAAATTCGACTATAAAAATGATTAGCCATATAAGAGTCTTTCTTATGACTATATTGTATATTGTATTATTATATTGTATATTGTACTATATTGAAGGTTGTAAAAAGATCGTTTAAAATGTAATGTACATAACTTAAACAAAAACAATGGAAAATTATTAAAAAAAAAACAGAATACAATGCAAATGTATTAGATAAAGCATCCGAACAGGGACAACTATCCAAACATCCAAATTATGAGCCATTACACTGCAGGACACATGTGTCTCCAATTCGC
>JANSTU010011757.1:0-30044 GCA_027564075.1 Bolitophila hybrida | reverse complement strand
ACGTTTACAACTAACGCTGCGTTATGCCAGATTTTACCCTGGTCACAGCCCCGCTATAGATGTTTACACATCAAAAATTAGTAATATTACACCGCCCGCCTCTTGTTTCTAACAAACGTCCTCTTTGGGAGTACCGCTGCCAAGAGTAGATGTGTTTGTTTATTTTAATTGAATTCAAATTCCATCTACATTTTTTTGCCATTTCCGTCCACCGCCGGTTTCTCACAATCGTCGGTTTTGCGGTGACACCGGTTCAAACTCACATCATGTAATAATTTAAATATCGAAAACTCATTATTTATAAAATGCACCATGTGTAATTAATTATTTGTATGTCATTAACACAATAAAATGTACTGTAATGTCGAAATGTTAGTCATAGAAATTTAAAAAAATGTGTTCACATATTTTTTAGCCCCTACATTAAATATTTACTTCCTACGCCCTTCGAAAGGTTATTCAAACCAAACGCACACGCACTCTAACAATATGAGTATGCGTACACGAAACGGACGCCATTGATGTTAAAACGTCTGTGCACGCATATTCGATTGACTATTGACTAATGTCAATCTGTGTATATCTATGGGTTATACGATTCTTTTCCCATTCTCAGTATTGAAATAAAATATTCACATGATAGGAACACGACTGCCAAAATGTGCTGTTTTGTGCTCCTATTGGAGCTGCTGTGCTCTAACACTAACAACACATACATGCCCGATGGTTAGGAGTTTTAAAAACGTAACATATTTACAGGACAAATGCGCATATTTTTTAGATATCTCTATGCACCGAGATCCACCTTGCTATTTATATTCGGAATCGTGAATCATCAAAGAGCTAGCTAGCCAACGAGTTAATAACACTCGGCTATGGCTATTGATGAAATTTGAAATGATATGCAGATTGCAGATATGGTTTAACTTTTTACAGTTGCATCAGTTGCATCATCCCATCATAAGTTTATCAACTCTTCCAATGTTTGAAGTTTAAATAAAGTCGTCTTTGGTTTTGTACTCCAGTTACCAGTTCATTGCTTTATTGCTTATGACAAATGAAGTTCATTAGACAAACTCATTTTTTTAAATTAAAATTAGCTGGGTTTACAATATCGTCAATATGTCAATTGTAACTGTCAAAAGAAGTAATTATCAGGTTTCAGCGCATTTTAAAAGTAAACACGAAACAAGTGATTTACAAATAAGATTTTCATTTTTTAATCAATTATTACTGTAATTAAACTGCACTTGATCGAATCATTGAAAACATAGAAATCATGGCGTTGGTTCAAAAGCGTCCACTCTCGGATTCTACTCATTTGGTACAGGTAAATAAGAATAGCTATATATTATGATATCATGTAAACGTATTATTTTAGGACACGGTAACCAACCGCTCACACAAACGTTTGCGTTTAGCCATTAAAAAAATCCACGTAGGAACACCAATCTCAACGTACACCGCATTGCTCGAGTCGTCTACCACAAGCAACGAGGCGCTTCAACTGTTGATGCAGATATCGGACGATTTAGCACAATGTAATGATGAAGACCACCTCGATTCTATTCGTAAACTGAGCGAGCACTTTCGAAAGGAGACCGAATCGGCAGTTCGCGTTAAAGTGCTTGCTTTGCTAAGCGAATTTTCGGCAGAATCGTTCCGCATTGATGGATCTCTGATTGTGGACGAGATTATTAATCTGCTAAAAACTGAAACATCACCGAAGGTAATTTAAAACATATTTATGTATGTAGATAACTATCCCTATATTTTTATATTTTCAAGGTTATATCCCAAGGAATGCAGAGTATATACAGAATTGATCGTAATCAATCCCTTTCACTTCCAACACTCGTCAAAGTTGTGCAACTTGGTAAAACACATTTGAATTCGCAAAGCCACAATGTACAGCGACACTCCCTACTTATGCTTGGTGCCCTGGTTCCTTTACACGAAGCAGAGCAAGAAACACTTGTACTGGTTGGCCATTATACGGATTCTCAAGATTCGCGAGTTAGGGCACAAGCATTCCGATCAATTCTCGCTATGGGTGAGCGAGGTGTACATTTGACGCCTACTCTATATAGTAGAGCGACTGGTTCTCTAAATGATGATTATGAATGCGTCCGAAAGGAAGCCTTGCAGTTGGTTTATGAGCTTGGTATCAAACACCCTGACTAGTAAGTGTTCCATATAAGTTTACTTTTAAATATACGTATTTTTAAATATTAATTAAATTATTATAGTATGATCGCAGTACCTGACTCCGATTCCGAATTACGGCTAATCGATGCTGCCTTTGGAAATGTATGTTCAGCCATTAGTGATTTATCGATGCAAGTTCGCACACAGGCAGCAAAGTTACTAGGAGGCATGACATCTGTTGGTCCTGAATTTTTGCATCAGACTTTAGATAAAAAACTGATGAGCAATCTTCGGCGAAAAAAAAGCCTACACGAGCGCTATTCGGATCTATTTCAAAGTGGCGAATGGTCAACGGGTAAAAAATGGGCTGATGATGCTCCTAAAGAGAAGGTGAATGTTAAAACCGTTTCTTTGATGGCGTCTGGTGCATGTGGAGCTTTAGTACATGGACTGGAAGATGAATTTCTTGAGGTGCGAACTGCATCAGTGGATTCCATGTGTCAATTAGCCCTAATAAATGCTCCATTTGCCGTTACCTGTTTGGACTTTTTGGTCGACATGTTTAATGATGAAATTGAGGGTGTACGACTGCGTGCTATTTTTAGCCTAACATCTATTTCAAAGCACATCATTTTACGAGAGGATCAATTAGAAACAATGTTGAGTGCCCTGGAAGATTACTCTGTGGAAGTGCGTGAGGGATTGCATCTTATGTTAGGTGCTTGTAAAGTGTCTACACAAGCGTGTTTGCTAATGGTTGTCAATAAAATGTTAGACGTCCTGTCAAAATATCCACAGGACAAACTTTCAGCATTCGGCTGCCTACAACGAGTTGGACAGAAGCATGCAGAACTTTGTATGTCACTTGTACCACAGTTGCTTCAGCATCATCCATTTTTTGATAGTACTGAGAGGGATGTCGAAGAACCAGCTTGTAAATATATTTTTATTTTTTAATCAATATAATTTCTATTTCTTATCTCTTTTAGACGTATGCATTCTCATTATGCTATTTAATGCTGCGAAATTAATGCCTCCTATGCTAAGTCTTTTGCCAGAAACAATTATTAAGCATTATGCGTATTTACGAGACACAATGCCGAATCTTGTGCCTCACCTACCCATTGGAAGTAATCCTCGACAGCTGACACTAACTGCTTCAACTGGATCTCAGCAATTTCTTGAAACATTGCTAAATAATGTTAAGGCAGCTTATGGAGCACCTCGTGCACGCCAAGCATTGCTTCATGCAGCTCAGGACAATCTTGATAGACTAGCCGCTATAGACCCAGAATTATCGGGGACTGCAAACTATACAGCAACTTTTCTTGGAGCTCAGCTACTTATTGAACAGTTGCAATCATGTTTGGTTACTCCAAACAGTCGAACACCATCTAAAGAGTGTCTTAATCAGTTAATGAAAAAATGTCTCAAACTTCAGAATCTATTCTCTGGACTAACCGTAAATGACCAATTAATGGTCAAACAGATTAGTCTCCGTGCCAGTGCATTACACCTTGTATTGGTAGTTAAGGATCGTTCACAAAGTGCATTAGGACCCTGTCAGTTATTACTACACATTGTAGCTGATGCTGGTAGTTTTCTTCAAGAGAATCCAACTCTTACGCCGGACACATTTACTATATCAATAATGAGCCAGATAGCTGGACTTTATGATCCAAAGCCAGGAAGGATTTTTCGCGAAATTCTACCATTTGTGCAGACTGCTCCGCCTGTAGTTACGCCGGAGATAAACGTCAAGGTAATGCTATATTTTATGAAATTTCAAAATTATAATCTATATGCTTGTAGATAACCATTTGCACTGCAGAAATCTTGGAGCCGCTAACTGCTTCCGATACAACAGTAAAGGTGACAGCTGGATTGATTGCCGCTCTACCATTTGTTGCTGAAATACATAACTTGCAACATACGCAACGTATTGATTTGCGACTACGCATAAAATATCCTGACCAAAATGTTCACTTTGTAGTACCACGGATGCGTGATCTAAAGCGTGTTGTGACCGAGGATGGAGTTGAAGGTACGTATGATATACATTTTGTTTTGAAATGATAATATAATATTTTTTAGATCACAATTGGCGACTGCGCACTACGCTTCTTCTGTCTCATGGTGTTTGGACAGAAGCTACTCAAGTAGAGATATCACTGTGTCTATCCGTGCGTCCTGGTCACGAACTAGAGCTTTGTAAACCAGTGAAGGTATATTTCGCTCCGAAGCCTGTTAAACGTGGAATCTAAAATAATAAAATGATTGTCTTAGTTAGTCTTACTATATATATTTAAAAAAATAATTATGTACATCTTTTACAACCATATGTCTTCCAAGTATCGTCCGGATTTTTTGTATTCTTGAATCAAACTAGAGCTTTTTTCGCATGCAGTCTCTGCGGATTGTGCCAAAACAGTTTCAATTGAAATTTCAACAGATTTTGTCATTTTGGATCCACCACATACAAAAGTTTTTGTTTCAGAATTACGAAGCAGTGTCGACAGAAGAAATTTATTAGCAATAATCTGATCCTGCACATACTTGAACTGACTATCTTCATCACGAGAAAATGATTCCGAAATTCGGGTAATCGTTCCGGATCGACAGTATTCCTGCATAAGATTACAATATAAATAGTTTTTCGCTTTGTATCGACAACCAAAGAATAACCAGCATTCAGCAAGTGCTTCACCCTTTTCTAGCATGTAATTACGAAGCTCTAGAAAACCGAGAAATGGTGCAATCCCTGTTCCAGTCGCAATTAAGATGGTCGGTCGATAAATATCTTCTTTGTTCAGTATGAATGTGTTGCTTTTGCGAACGTACATAGGAATCCTTGGAGAATCACTTGTTCTTGTTAAATTTTGTAGCCATGATGTGGTCAGCCCCCGTGGATTTGAGGTAGAAAATATTATTTTAATTTCACCGGATTCTGCGTAGTTACAATTAGCAATAGAGTATGGTCGTGGCAACAGACGGGGAAGTTGTTCCATCAAAACTTCTATAGGAAGTTTACATGTCGTAATAATGCGTAAAATATCAAGAAATGTTAGACGACCTTCAACGACTGTTGACGAGTATAATTCGGAAGCTTCTTTAGATGCAAGAATGTCCAGAAATTGTTTTTCTCGTACATTTGACGTGTATTGCATCATTAATCGTAAAAATATTTTTTTTGGGACTCCATGGAAATCGACACATTCACTTAAAATAGCTCGGATTGTTGAGGTGAATGTAGGTAGATAGATCGGTAATTTCTTTTTTGAATTTGGCTTGAGTTGTATGGTACAGTTGCAGTCAGCATTTTCATTCAGATTCAAAGAGTCCAACACAAACTGAACATCCTTGGAGGAGTTTTTAGGAAGAACACCAATTGTATCGCCCGGCCTTAGTTCTACATTATCTGATGCCTAAAATATTAAGATTATATTGTTTTATATATTATCACAATACACAATCTACTTACTAAATCAGAACAGTCCAGAACAATTTCGTAAACTGATTTTATGTCTTCGCTCTCTGCTAGCAGTTTGGATGATTTAAGTGGCGCAAATATGCACTTCGAAGATGCAAATGGCAGCGGAAGTGTAGATTGTGCATGGTTTTTGCAAATCTAATCAAATAATACTTTTTTTAAATACGGTAAATGAATATATAATGTGTAGTTACTTCAATAGGATTCTTGTCAAATACAACATTTATATATGAGATTGGTAGTGCTGGTGACGTTAGTTTTACATCGGCAAATGATTCAATTATCGAATCTACATTAAATAAATCACTTGTATTCATTTTTAAATTATCGATTTGCAATTTCATAAAATGTGAAACGAAATATTTATAATTTTGAGCAATATCCTTAAATATGATATATCGTTAAATATAAATATGTAAACAAAAACACGTGCAAATTTGACGTTTGAATCGACAGATACAAGAGAATAAGAGCAACTCGCTCTCATTAGGTATTTTATTCACGTGAGTAGAATTAAACATACTCATTTATAATTTCATATACAGTAATACCATCCTAAAGCGGAACCATGTAGTATTGTTATTCGAGGCGGCACGAAATAAGAATACGAGCAAAATACACCACAAAAAACACGTCGTACTAATTTAAATCTCACGTGACTTTTGACAGTTCAAGTGAGAATATGACTTTGTAGTATTCTAATTTGTCCGAAATTCCGTGAGAATGTGAGAATGTGACTTTCAAAAGTCACTGACGATTTTATCAGTGACTTTTGATTTTTGTTCGTGTTACATGAATATTGACAAGCTGAATTAATTAATATAAGGTGTTTTTCGCATTTTAAATTAATTGAGTATATGATTAATACATTTAAAAAAAAAAATCACAGCGGGTGTAACCAAAAATTAATTTAAATAAATTAATAAAAATAAATCATTATAGATTAGATATACAATTTTTTTTAAATATATTTTATATTTTTTAAAAATGAATATATTTTGCAAAATATTTCAATTTTTAGATTCCAATTTATTTAGAAATATTTCCTAAACAACCATTAACATGTAAATTGCTAATAATATGAATACAATACAAATTAAATATTTACAATACAACGATTAATGTCGTTAATTAAAAGTAAGCTGATTGAATCTTAGGTGTGCCCTAATAAGACTTTTTTAATTAATTAGTATGTGACGGCAAGTAGATCATGCCTTTTCATTTGTTAATACAACACGATAATTACTGCCTTTATTTCTAATGCAGGTATTTTTTCTGCTTCGAACTATAATCATTTCATATCATTTAACTTATACGAGTCATACTATGTGATTTGCAAAACTAAATTTATAATACAAATATTTATAGTTAATAAATTACCATTGAATCACCTAAAAAACGTTTAAGTTGAAAAACATTTTTTAGGTTATATTTAGAAATTTTCCTTGCATTCAGCCTTTTATAACAATATTTTCATATTAATATGTAAAGAAAATTAGTAATATTACTGGCGATTATAAATAACAAAAGTAACTTAATAAAAATTATATATAATAAATATATAAAAATATTTCATTAGTTAATATAAAAAGGAGTCACACCTTACAATAAAATTAGATTATGCGCAAAAGAATAAATCAATCAATTCTCCCCACTTACATTCAAATTATTATACGACAATAGAAAATCATTCGCTAAAACGCGTTACAGAAGTAAGTCTTAGATTTTGATTTAATGTTCTCGTATGAACTAGCTGACTTTATATTATTCGGCAACTGATTCCAAATTTTAGGTCCATTAATGAAAAACTAATTGTGTAGCTTTTGGCTATTATGACTAGGTAAGAAAAAATTTAGATTCCGCGGTGATCTCACAAAATTATGCTTATCGTAAAGATAATCTATACTTTGAGTAAGTAAAAGTTTGTTAATAAATAAGCAACATCAATAGTTAAGGGAAGTTTTTTAGGAAACAGCCAAGTATAACATTTCTATGTACACCGAGATGATCGAACTTTCGTAAACGAAAATCAAATCTAGTACATGCAATAAGAGAACGTTCAAGGATTTTAAGTGTACATACATAGTGTTGGTTCACCAATTACGACATTATTATTGTCAGTAATGGAACGAGAAGAGAACGAACTAGATTCAGGCGAGTATTATAAGTCATTAAGTTGCTATGAGGCCACAGACTACGCAGACCAATATATATTGGATGTTGCTTTAGATGCATGTTCAGTCCATGAAAGCTTACTATTCATAAATAAACCGAGGTTTTTAACTACAAGCGAGTATGAAAGAACTTAATTATCCAAAATAAGCGATGGTTAGCAGTATTACAAAAACGTGTAGGAGTAAAAATTATCACTTGAGTTTTCTTCCCGTTCAAAACAAGGTCGTCCAACGTACACATTGTCAAGGTCATGTTGATATATCATGAATTGATTTAAAATCGCAATGAGGATACAATTGGACATCATCTGCAAATTGGTGATACTGTGTTGAACTTTGAAGTGCACATGGCATATCGTTGATGAAAAGTGAAAAAAGTAGCGGACCGAGGACTGACCCTTGAGGAACACCGGCTGAGACAGGAAGGAAATTAGAAATATTTCCAGAAATATCAACACATTGCTGGCGGTCACTAAGATGATACCAGATGATGTTAGAGAAAATTCAAAATTATTAATGAGTTTATGACACAGAAGAGAATTAGAGATTGTGTCAAATGCTTTTGAGAAATCCAAAAGAATGAGAAGAGCACTTGGTTTTTTATCAAGCATACGAAGGACGTCGTCGGATACATTGAGAAGTGCGACCCATACGAAAACCAGACTGATATTTATTGAGGAGATTAAATATAGAAGGTTATATATCAATCTGGACTTTCTCGTAGATGTTTGAAAGAACTGGTAGAATACTAATGGGACGAAAGTCTTTGGGAACGTGTGTTTTTGTGAATAGGGATTATTCTTACTCTTTTCCATGAGTTAGGGAAGGTGGAGGATGTAATGGAGAAGTTCATGATATGTAAAATAAAAGGAGCAATGTCAGGAAACAACATTTTCAAAAACGAAATAGGGATATTGTCAAGTCCTACAGAAGTAGAATAAACTTGATTAAACACAGATATCAAATCGTTTATTGTAATAGCGGTAAAAGAGAATAGTGAGGACAAGAGGTGGAATTGACAGAATGTGATGAAGAGTTATCTGAAGTACTTATTGCAATAGATGATACAAGGTATTCATATATATAAATTCCTTTGATCCCTATTCGAAACATAGGGCATCAGCAACAAAGTTGCAGAACTGGACGCGGTTGGCGGCCAAAGCCTTTATCGTCGTCCAGTTCGTTTGAGCTTCTGCCAGCTCTCGTTCGACTGTGCGCCTTCACGTCGTTTTCAGTCTACCTTTTCTTTGTTAATTCGGGTACAGATATCAATGTCTGTGACTCCATCAACAGTTAACAAACTTCCGAGGTAGCAGAATTTATAATACCCTGTTCGGAACCCAGCTTGTTGGCGCCGCAGGGTTCTTTCGATATGAAACTGTACCCTCGCTAAGATAACTTTTTCCAGGATCTTGTAGACACGGTCAGGCAGACATATACACCTCCAAAGTCACCTTTCTTGGGCAGCCTAACGATTATTCCTGACTTCCAAGCGTCAGGGACAGACTCGTCCTACCATGTCTGTAGTAGCATGGAGAGTAGGATCTCCGTTGATAGTGACAAGTTCTATTGGGATATTGTCTGCTCTGGCTGCTTTGCCGGAGGCTAGGCTGGCTATAGCATTAGATATTTCAGTTCGACTGGGGGTCTTGTGGATATAGGTAATGGTCAACAGCTGAGTGGAGGAGCTGGTGCATGGGAATCATTATTTCCCCAGACCATGCTTACCCATAACATGGGTCAACCCTTCATTGTCGGACCCTATCTTGGCGTTAAAATCGCCAAGAGTGATAATTAAACAACTACCGAAATTAACTTTTCGGTAATACACTTAGACTTTGACAAGCCGACTAACTGGGGCTGGGCACGTGCTACATTGCTTACCTGGTAATAAGCAACACGCTCAAAATTAGGTTTGCGCACGCATAAAAACACGTCTGCACTCGCCGACGGTTGGCGACCGAATCATCATTTAGTGATTTAGGATTGGAGAGTATTTTTTTGTTTTTCCCTGCGTATCATTTGCGTTGCGTTGTTTCTTAACTTTTTGAACTTTTTAAAAGTTAGAATACTTCTATTCCGTTTCCAAACAAGTTGTACAAGGTCTCTTTCAAGTATTGCTCTCTTAATGGTTTCATTAAACAAGGGCTGAATTATGTCTTTTATGTTATTACTTAATACAAGATAAATAAGGGGACCCCGTAAAAAAAAAAAAATAGTGTGAGGGAATTGAGGACACGAGGTCAAGTGAATACTGAGAAAATGTATAGAGGAACTAATTAGTAATAAGTCTACGAGAATCTTTTAGGCCGTTCTCATTAAAGTCACCAACAATTATAATTTCAATGTATTTTGTGGTTAGGCTTAATAATAATTGGTCGAGAACGCCAAAAAGAATAGTGGTCGCTGGGAAAATAATCTCAATGAGTAAGTAACTATATCCGGACCATCACGAGAGAAGGAGGCAGAAATAATTTTAGTTTAGTTTCAAAGTGGTGTAACACAAACATTAATGAAGATTTTGTTTTAAAAAATTCTGTTTTACTGTTGAAACGCCAATAATAAAATAGTAAAAAGTTCAAAATTATATAATTTTATCAGACTATGGCAGTCGATGAAAATACTAAGCGTCCGGCTTGGCATGATCGTTCTCTTTTTAAGCCTTCAAGCTTGAACACAAAACTATTTTCTATGTTTAAACAAATCTTGTTCGTTTTGGATAAATCAAAATCAATAAATATATAATTTCAAAAATACACACCTACATGGTACCTTATCCAATCCAACTTTAACATCAGATTATCCCAATCTATTAAATTCCTCAAATACTTTAAATTATAAAAGGTTGCTTTCATAATAATTATATGCAGACCGAAACCGCACAAAATGTTTTTTATGTACACTACAATCCTCGATATATAAATACAATGAACCCTATTTACCTTTAACCCGAAAATCATAGATATACCTCATTATAAATTTTTCGATTCAAGTGTCGATCGTAGATTTAATATTAAGCCATCTCCAAATCCTATTAGTGTACATTTTCTTAATTACGCCTGTTAAAATTCAAACCACAACATAACGACAACAACAACCAATAAACAATGTAATAGCAAAATTAATTAGTATATAAAAGACTTAAGAATGTTCAACTCAAGCAAATATAAAAAAAAAAAAAACATACCAGACATTTGGCAAGATGAGGCAGCAGACTTGATTATTGTTTTTTTTGGGAGGCCGGTGCATTGCCCTATGCAACTGGGGAAAATGGTGTACTTCCTTCTAGACTGGAAATTGCAGTTTATAGTGTATTTTATTTATGGGTGCATATGCATTATCATTTCACGAATTATAGTGGCAAAAAACAAATAACATACATACACAATTTGTGGTGAGTTTTAAAACCCGAATCGAATTCGAATTCGAATTCAGATAGCAAGAGGAACCTACTGATTTAAAGTGCTACATTCGAAAAACACTTAGGTCTGCCGGCCGGGATTGAACCAGCCCATAAGCCTGGCCAACGCGTTAACCCACTCGTCTATGGCTATGATTGTGAGTTATGTAAATTCCAAATTCCAAATTAAAAATATATATAACCAATTATAAAAGGTGAAAATACAGCTGTGCGTGTAGTTTTATCTTGCTGTTGTTCCCCTAAATGTATATCTCTCAGTCGTCCATATTAATTTTTTATATTTTAAATTAAGATAGCCCTAGAAAAAGGCAGTTTCACGATCTGGCTATGTGCCAGAGTACAGCTGAATAAAATGTCACCGTATTTTGTATATAGGTAATGTCGTTGTCCGTCGCGTCGTCGTCTGGCTTTCTTTGCGGATTGGAGAATGTAAGCACATTTCTAAATTATTTATAGACCTTCCGAAAGTTCGCGTGTAATGTTTCTGAAATCAATACTAATAAATACTGAAATAATTGAGAGACTGCACCCATACACAAACATGTACTTCAATAGCGTGTAGCGTGTGTCAAGTTCAAGGATTTTTGAGAATCACGAAATAAATTATTCTTCTACATTGATCTTTTAAAAATAGTTTGTGAATTAGGTGTTTGAAATAAGAAAAGATTATTTGTAGTGATAAAAGCGTTTGTTATTGGGTATAAATATATATATATATATACATACATATATAAATTAATTAAATTGTTGGCTTATCCGAGACTAATGCTTCGTTATTTATTGCTTAAATGCAATTGCACGTGGTGCAACTAAGCCTATTAGTTTTATAAAATACACATTTTCACTATATACACTCAGTATAATAACGAGTATATATGATATGTATATGCGTACACGATGTACTGTATAAGGTATAATTACGAGCACAGTGTCGCCCATTACCTATTAATTAAAATAATATGTATGGCTCGTGAAGTAATTTAAATTAAATATGATTTAAAAATAAAACTTTAAAAATGTATTTCAATTTCACTTGTGTATGTTGGAAACCTTCTCTTCTGATAGGATTACCTTCAAAATAACATTTAATTTTCATATTATTGTAACTATTCCATTTTTATATCGGTTCTCGGTTTATTTTTTTTTAAACCTTAAAACTTAATAAAATCATTAATTTAATATTTTTTTAAATTCCAAGATGACTCAAAATACCGATGCCGCACACCGGATTTATTTTTATTGACCATTACGGATTCATACGTCTTGTTATTTCATGTTAATAAGCTGTTTTGTAATGATGCTACTCATATTGGAGCTACTGTGCTCTAACACTTACAACACATCCCCGTTAAGAGTCTTAATTGCGATTATTTTTGAGATATCTATATGCCACGAGATCTATCTTGCTATTTATATTCGCAATCGTGATTCATCAACGCCATCACACACTCATTGTTCTATGCAGGGTGTGTAGGTATATGTTAATTGATACCATGAATGTCCTGTTGTTTTAATAATATTTCTCGTATCGGCTATTAATAGTCAGATTTAATGTGCTACATTCGAAAAACACTTCGATCTTCCCATCCGTCAGTCAACGCGTTACCCATTCGGATACGGCGTCGGTTGGTGAGGAAATAACCATGACGTAAAATATGGATCATTATTATTATTACATGAATTATTATTATACTGAATATGTCGATGAAATTGGATTTCAAAATCATATATGATTGTAATGACTGGTTTGAAATTATATATGTATAATTGAGTCTAGCAGATCTGTTTTACAAACGAGAATCACTCCGTTATAAAAAACCGTTTGGTGTACTCCACAACTCCACAAAAAAATACCTGGGCTGCTATACTCATAAGTCCTCGGTATCTGCGTCCCATGTTTCACATTGTCGTCATTGTGGAGTTCTTGTCAAAAGAAGAGATTTTTTGAACTGTGTTTGCCACCGTAGATGTTTTATATAAAATAATCCAAGATCAAACAACTCTTATAAACCCTGAAGGCTTCGGTGTTGGATTTATATTTTGTTGAAAGCTCATCGTTACACCAATCTTAGGTGTTTAAAGAATAAACTTTGGAAAAATCTACAGGAATAGTTAATTATATTGACACAAAATGTATTTTTAAATCGTTCTTCTTGAGCTTGATCTCCATTTACGCGGCATGGCGCGGAAAGTGACAGCACTAGACTGGCAGCGACAGTTATTAACTTCGACCAACTGTCGAAAGTAACAGTCCGTGTGTTTACACATCTCTTATTGAACTGACCGGTGGGCGCCCTGCATATGGCGACCCCAAGAACGCCGTATTTATATTTAAGTTTATTAGACAATGCAAAACGTGCAGTGCTAATTTGTTATTTACAATATTTACAGTAATTAAAATAGAAATTAACATTCGCGCATGCACTCTCCAAAGTGGTACTAGAGTAGAGAATAGACTTGTGTGCCGAATTGAAGTAAAAAGGCGCCAGTTTTTTTATTGTATACGTATTAGTAAATTATTTGTGTGTTAGATATTTGTGTTAGTAAATAATGTAAAGATAGTAATTTAAATGAGGTAAATGACCTAGCTATAGCGGGTCTTAAGTGTATATAAAGAAATGTTTTATTTTATGAATTCTCTTGTTACTCTGAATTGCTGCCCGTGTGCGGGCTAATAAATGATTATAAGGTTTTAATCATTTAGTTTTATTGTGTGGTGTTAATCGAAAATAGTAAATTTAAGTGGTTTTATTCCAGTTTAATTAGTTAATTTGAAGTGGTTTCATTCCCGTATTAACACCGTGTAATCGTAGCATTAGTCTGTTGCCAGCACTTTAAAAAAAAAATTGAAGAAATTGTGTTTGCTAAAAAAGTATATATATATAAAAGTAGTATATTTCAAATGTATTCTTCATATTTCAGACCAATCGGGCCGTTATTTATGGAAATAAGTTGCTTTGAATAGAGCCGTATCGCAAAGTCCTTGGTTTTTAAAATCAGACGATCTAGTCGACAGCAGCGGTGATCATAGTAAACCTTTTTTTTAGACCTCTGGCATTTCATTAGATTTTGTCTTAAAAAATGTGTAGACCCTCTTGAAATACATATCGTTGAACTACAAAACAGTTTTGTCATTAATTATTTTATTGTGTGGCCAACAAAAAATCATAAATAAGAGCTTTTTTTGGGTGTTATTATGTATCTTACGAAGATAGGGCCAAAAGGTCATTTTTTTTGTTTGTGAGTATAGGGGTTGAGGTGGATAAAAAATCGGATGGTCAATTATTAAAGTTAATAGTAACCTACTGATTTAATGTGTTACATTCGAAAAACACTTCGGTCTACCGGCCTGGGATCCATCCGGCGGCCTTGCATAAACATGCCAAAGCGTTAACCCACTCGGCTATGGCTATGGGTTATGAGTAATATTTGTAATTTAATAATATAATTTCACACTACATATATTTTTTATTTATTTTTTATTTTGTTATTATACATGTATTACATGTATACACTATAATATGTTAGTAAATCTAATTTGAAAACAATAAAAATATTAAATTTTATATAATTTCGATTATTTGTTTTGAAATTATTATATGTATTTTCCATTTCGTATCTTTTGTCTTCATCTTGCGAAAATAAGTTGTATTTAAAGGTGAGTTTTGTTTCATAATCTAGTTCGACGAAAAAACTAAAAATTAATTCGTTTCAGAAAGGTGGTTTTAAATTGTAAGAACAACGTTCATTAAAACAACGTGTACCAAATATTATTGACAGTTAAATTGTTAATCTATTTATCACCATACTTTATAATCATACATACGACATTTAAATAACCAAATATTCTGTATTTTTTGTATCATACTTTATTGTCTTATATTTACATAAACCAATCGACATTTAAATTAAATTGCCAAAGATATTGAGCCGTATGCATAAAAAGAAGTAATTGATTTACCAACAATCTAAGCAATTACTAAAATACAATTGACCAATATTCCAAGCATTATCGTATGAATAATAAAAGCATTTGCTTTAAATTTGTAGCAATTGCTTAAAAAGATTCAAGCTGCCTATAGGACGGCCTAAAATATTTTATATGATCAGTTTATATATGACGTATCAGCTCTAATGAACAGTATTTTGTTTGATAACAATTATTGTAAAAAGGTCTTTCTAATGTTGAGAAAATGGCAACGTTTTTGCGGTATATTTCTATTTAAACGCCGTTCAGGTAGCAGAAGATGAAAGTTAAATTTCGGAGTGATAGATTGCATTCACGTAAAAATAATTAAACCGGGTCAATATGGCGATGAATACATTTAGCGCAAGGTTAACACTACAATAAATATTCAGGCAACTTGTGACAGCAATGAGATGTTCACAAGCGTAGACATTACTTGGCCATGGTCTGTACATGACAGCAGAATACTCAAGAAAACAAGCATACTATGGAGTCAATGCAATCATCTACAAACCTTTCAGAATCAATAAAAAAGTGATATCGCTGAGATACTAAGCTCTTAAAAAAACAAATTGAAAAAAAACATAAGAATGTGCACATAACCTCAATTTAATGGGAGGTAACTTGTGGACTTGTCAAGGCTCAAGTCTATGGTGCCGGGTCTAGACATTTGGGCCTAACAATGTACAGTCCCATGTGTCAATGTCTATACCCATATATAAAGACCAAATATTCTACTTAAAAAAACATTTGGGTCCAGTTATTGGTATTGTATATTGACAACAAGAGGGAAACAGCATTTCAACACCGATTTAACTTTAACGTTTGGGCTGGAACCATCGACAACATCTTCATTGGGTCAAAAGTGGAGGAAATCATGTTTTTTACCAACAAGATGGTGCTCCAGCGCATTACGGGCTCAATTCAATTTCGCTCAACATTGGATTGGACGAGTTGGACCACTTCATTTATTTTTGTTGGGTTACATGAAAGATTGTGTGTATTCTGTGCAGATCCACACTCGTGAGCTGTTAGTTGCCCGCATTGAGGAGGAATAAAAGTTCCATATACATCAATGTTTTTCTCCTTATTTCCTTATGTGCTTCATTCTTCATTAAACGTGTTTATTTACAAAAACAAATAAATATGTGCTGTTATTTCGCATCCAAAAAAAGGATTTTAGCAAAATGGTCATAATTTTATGTTCATGAAATGAGTCAAGGAATTCGCTGGTGAAATTCGGTCGGTCGTGACAGAATCACTCTGTATATAAACATGTTTAATAGTAGAATATATGTATATATGTATATATAACTTAAAAATATTATTCATTGTTAAATTTCATGTATACAAAGGGTTTTATTTATAATATTTAATTGTTATAGATTTAATAATACAATGTTATATTTAAAAACATCGACATATGTGTTAATACTCATCAAACGACAAGATTTTTGTGTGTATTGGATTAGTTTAGAGTTTGTCTAGCGATGATCTCCTTCTTTTGCAACCGAATTATGTCGAGTTGCTCCATTAGAACAATTCGCTGTAGTGTTGGCAGTACTCAAGCCAGTTGTTTATTCTGTTGCAGGAAGATCACTGGACTTTCGTATATTTGGTTTTCTAATCGACGTTTTTACCGATATAATTATTCTTCTCGTAGTCACTAACGCTGTCATTGCTGATGTCTTCTAAACATTTGTATTGCTCATCTTCGACAACACTTACGATCCTGCAGAAAAACCTCTTTTCAATTTTAAAAAATTTGGATTTGCATTAGAATTTAATATCTGCATCAGGCAGATATGGCTCCCATGGCTTAAAAACATTTATTTACCTAGCATAAGTGTATTATTTAATTGTTGAAGATTATTTCGAACTATTGTATAAAGAGGATTTGGAAAAAATGGATTTACATAATAGGGGTCACCTGGGAGATGACGAATCCGGAAAATAATTCTGGCGGTCACGTCGGGAGCAAGTTAGATCTTTTGACGTTTGTTGACGTTCAACTAAGGTAATGTTGCGTTTGTAGCCTTCGTGCATGAGATGGGAATCAGTACAGGACCCAGTTCTCATGAATGGGCGCGTCAAGCCGACCACTGCGCACATTACAAGAGAAAAACATAATTTTCATAGTCGGTGCACACGATTACTCAAAAACTAATTGACCGATATTTCTGAAATTTTACACAGTGCTTCCTCATATCAATCATCGGGTAACCCTGGGAGGCAAAAATATAAACGTTACCTCGGAAAACATCTCCTCTAACGAATGCCGTTCCAATTTTTACTTTCAGATGATCTTATTTCGAGAAATCGTGTGAAAAATCACCTTTTTTTGAGACGCAAATCACTTGATTATTTTTTTTCATATACATTTAACAGAATATTCTTCTCTTATATAGAAAAAGATTTAATAAATTATTGCCTCCGTCGAACTTGTGTTGAGATGCGTGCTTGCCTGGTTCGTCTCCACAATTCAGTATTGGAGACTACCTCCATCTCGTAGCCGTAGAAAAGGGCCAAAGAAAAGAAAAATATAAATTAGAAGTACGTAAAATGCGGTTTTATTATTTAATTATGCTACGCTATTCAATAAAGAACATATCGTTATACTTTACCTTAACTTCGTTCCAGCTTCCGCCAGCACACGGGCGACTGTTTCACTCCACGTCGTTTTCGGTATACCTCTGCTACAACTTCCTTGCGGGTTCCATGGCAGCACTTCAGATGCAATGTTATTCGAACCGCGCCTCAATGTGCGTTGAGACTAGTGCTTGCTTGGTTCGTCTCACAAATTCAATATTGGAGACTACCTCTGATGCACAAGCTCCACATCAAGCAGTGATTGACAAAAGTTTGCAGTTTACCGATCAGAGACGAGGTCACTTTCCACGTCTAGCAACCGTTTTTGTTAAAAATTATCTATATTCATTGAAATTATTAATTTTTTATACATGAGAAAAATAAAAATACCCAATTATGTATTCTATATAGGTACAACAATAAAGTCCCTTAAAAAAATGCTCTTCCGCAAAAGATAGGACATGTTTTTTTTAAATGAAAGTATTTTATATTTTTTTTATGTATTACAGGAGATAAAACACATGAAATCTTCGCAATGCGAGCTCTTCTGCGAGAAAACAGAATAAATAAAAATCGATTTGCATTTCCTAGCACGTGAATATATAGTATAATATAAGCATGAAGAGGCGACACACAAGCGCGACGACCGACCGCCCGCACAACAGTCTCAACAAAAAAAAAACTAAAGCACGAAACCCATAAAAAAACACCGATCAAATTTAAGTAACATATATTTTCTTTATTTCATATATGTAAATACAATTTTCTTTTGTCTGCAACGCTACGAATTTATTGTGTTTATGTATGTATTAGATTGTTGCTGTAATTTTCTGTTTTTACATACAAGAAAAACGATATTTTCTATGTACAAACTTTGAATATATAACAATTGTTTTTATTTATTAAATTTTTACCATAGTTATAAATATATCTACAATACACTAAAAATGTTTTTTTTTTTAATATTTGTTCTGATAAATGAAGATTATTGTTTTGTCATGTGAGCTATATTTTATTATATAAAATATCTATTTATACGTTAAATTTGTTTTTTGTTTAATATAATATTTATTTGTGTTGTCGAGGCTTGGCAGCTTTGCCTGCATATGTATGTATATTAGAAAATAGAGAATTATCCGAACTTGTAATGTCTATGTTTATAAAAAAAATAGAACCATTGTGGTTATACTTTTAACCTCACAAGCGATGATTTCAGCAAAACACAAATCACTCTCAAAACACATATAGTTTTGTTATATAAATTTAATATCACATTGAGATCCATGTTCCGTTTTAATTCATTCCTATAAATAGTTAGTTGTAAGCGTTATTTATCAATAAACTTTTGCATCGATTATACAATCTCGAGCCAATTCGAATGCAACATTGAATTCAATTAAGGATCACTTGTCGGCCTATATATGACCCTGTATCCCGATTATTATCAATCGCCAGCGTACATTGCGAAATCGATTAAGAATTTAATTGGAAAAAGTTCACGAGAATTTTAGATTTGTACTGTATTTACTTCCGGGAATTTAATGAATTTCTGTTTATAGACAACATAATCGATGCTACCTTGATTAACCTTCTTAATTAGGAAATAGTAAATATATTTGTCACTTGTCAATGTATGCTGCTTTTAAAGTTGATACAGTATATAGCGTATGTAGCAAAATAGGGGTTGTTATTTAGGTTTTTATTATAAATTGTATTCACTAATATTGGTTGCAACAAAGAAAATTATATATTTGTAAAAAAAAACTGCACAACTTAATATAAATAATTGCAATTCTTGTGTACAAATCAATCGAGCATAAAACTACTCCATTTTGTTGCGGTGCACAACCGTGTACTAACTAATGATTATATATTTAGGCTCTATATAGGAAAAGTAATATAAAAATAAACATTTATAAATACTTGTTTTAACAGTTTTTTGTGGATTTTGTTAGTTTTGGCTGTGAGATTTCTTGGGCATGTACATTTAGTATGCAATATTTTTATTTTATATGTAAGCAAGATTTATCACTATTTTTTCTAATTAATTCTAGAAAATTCAATTACATTTGTGTTCATTATGGAAATACCTACAATTTGGAATTTTTGTAATTGAGTCATAAAAATTATGGAAAATATAATCATTATTTGTGTATTTTTAATTATTATTATATTTTTGGCAATCTAAAATTTCCCGAGTTTAATACCGCATTTCTAAAATACCATTGCTATATACGTATATGTATCGTGAAAGCTATAAACCATTCATTCGTTTTAATCCAGTGAACATTATCAATGCGTTTTTAAATATTTCATAAGAGGATTCTGGGATTATATTGTATTGTCTTGAGCTAAGCCTGTAAATCCCGGAACTATATGTGGATTTAAAATGTCGTGTAAAATTATACAATTTATAATAAAAAAATAGTTGTAGGCATTTTTGGATTATTTATAATATAAAAGTTAAATTAAACATAATATAATTTTATATGTCCCAGAATGTAAACTCAATCAGTGTAAGAAGTGGCTACTGTCATAAGGCGTCTCTATCAACACATATGAGATCATAGCGAAATAAACTATACTAACAACGATTTAGCATATTTAACGATTTTGTTTTTGTACATTATATTATTTATGTAATATTTGGCAACAAAACAATGTTGTTTGTAAATATTTCCGTTCCTTAGAGAATATTATTATTTTCAACGAATATGAGTGCGTACGTCATTCGAAAGGAGTCTCTAATTTGTTTCGAAACTCGACACAAAAAATAACCAAATAAATAAACTGAAATTAACATACTGAAATTGTTTTGTGAATATGTTGAATCCATCTTTTTCTGACACGCTAATTTCATTACTATTACATGAAAGACGCGAACGCGCACGCATATCGGACTAGATATAGTAGATACCGACTTGTGCGTGGGAGATACATTTACACAAAATCGTAGAAAAACAAATTAAATTAAATTAAAACATAACATGACATGGATTATAATGTTTGTATGAAATTTCGTGCGTTTCTCTGTAATTTACAAAGATGTGCCGCAAATACTTATATTTAATTGAGAGATTACCGAAAAAATTCTTAGCAATCTTTAATTTTTAAGCTTTAAATCTTGCAGTAATTTCAAATGAACACAAATCTTATCACTTATTAGTATATACTAATTTAACAACCTATAAATATTTGCTTAAGTATGTACCGGACTAAAACTAATCGTTTACAGATTACACGTCTGTCGGCTCAATATCACTAGTGCACGAATCCGAAGCACAACCCCACCATCGGCTGCTATCACACATCTTCTTGAAAAGTGAGAAATTCTGAATTTTAAACGCCTGCTCCTTAGTCGGTGTGCTGCGCTCAATGCTTATTGCGCGTACGCCGCCGATAGCTATTTGAGGCGTCAGGTACTTGCCTGAACCTACTGAATACGTAGATGCTTTGCTAACACTGCGCTGTACATTTAACGTTGAGCAACCTGTCTGAGTTGGATTACGTCTCAATGTTAGTCGCCGCTTCTGTAGACGCTCATTTGTTTTTGCATCAAATCCAAATAACCTGAAAACTCCACGACGAACCCGTTTGTTGCGATACGCAAATATAAATGGCGAACTGAGATTAGCAATAATTACAAAGAATACGGCCAACACCGACTGATTAGCTACGTATGGAATCCGTCTTCCCTGCATTAGAACTAGAACGCCATATGGAAAGTATGACACCAGGAACATTATGACAACCAAAATGCTGATTCGAGCCGCACGAGACTCTTCGCGATACTTAAATATAGATGAGGCATTCGAGAGGCGGTGTCGAATGGATGTCATATAACTGAGTGCCTTGGGTGGCACGTGTACTGTCGGGGGTAAGGGCAAGACGTGAGCATGTGCTGTTGCTGTATCATCGGGCTTTCGAAGATTTGGCGTCGAGTGCACTTGTCGCATGCAGGTGGCTCGAGCCTCTGATTGCTCGACCAACAGTATGTGTCGAGCACTGTAATTTCGACGCATGTGATTTTTCTCGTTAACCATTGGTAATGTCATCATAACATTGTGATTTCGATCTCGGGGACTTGATTTAGGAATGTCTAGGTAGCGCCGCTGATGTGTAGGCGTCAGAATATTATTGTTGTTCACACTAATGTGTTTGTCTATTTTCATTGTTAGTCCACCGACTGTTGGTTGAGGAATATTTTGGTTTTGTGTCACTGCTGTTGGCGTCGGTGTTGAGGATGCTTGCTGTAGGGGTGGTGGACATTGAGCTGCTGCTGCAGATGCTGCTGCCAAGTTCAATGCACTTTGAAGCAATGGCGACGAACCGTTCTGACGCATTCGCAAACCATTCTGTCGAGCCTCCGAGAATATTTTCCAGTACATTCCACACACCAGACATATTGGCAGCGCAATGATGATGACGAAATAAGACAACGAAAAAATCATGTCGTATATATTATTCGAAACGGGACCGATGGCCGTGAGAGCAGCAGATGTTACCGTTGCGATTCTCGTAGCCACTGTGGTTGTTGTTGTTTTATTTAATTTTGCAAAATAATCGTCGCCCACGACTGTTTGTCGCACAAAGAAATCATGACGGAATGCCGACGCAATACCAAATAAAATGCTGAGAAACCATGTGCCGGCTATGAGAAACCATGCCTTCAGTTCGGATATACGCGAGTGATACCGCAGGGGATCGGTCACCGCACACCAGGTGTCTCCGACAACCAGCAGCACGGATAAAGCACCTGCAAAAAAATAAATGGACATTAAAACACGCATTTGAAAATATGTACATATATATTTTATATGTATGCTAATAAATTCAGTATTAATTTGTAGACTGTGACATATCGCATTTAAATCATATTTATACTATTCTGGCAAGATATATATATATATATATATATATATACATTTGCAGTTTTCGTCATATAATGATAGAGGTATTTACTGGATTCAATCAATGCCACAATGCTGATCTTATTGAAATGTCAAAGAACTCTATTGAGCGATTATTATTAATTTCGATCTCGTGTGTCTCCGTACTGGCTACAGCGTTTAATTATTATATATTTACATTTCGTCTGTATATTAATTCCAAGTTATATTTTTTAAATTGTATATTTCATTCTGCTGATCAAGTTTATTGCGTGGTGCTTTACTTTGTTTATCAATACCACGCGTCCAAAGCATAATATTATATGATATATGATTGGTGGCATTGGAAGGTTATTCACTAAAAGGGTCAAACAAAAACATTTTCAAAATGTTTATGTTTTGCGATCGTAAAAATACGGTCAGTTATTGAAAATCTGTTAAAATTTATACCAAGATGAAAAAATTGGCACTTTTGTATTTAAAATATAACCTGACAAAAATAATAAATAAAAATCAAAACAAATTTAAAAATAAGGTATACATTTTTTTTTTCAGAAGTAATGACGATCGGAGCGCGCTACCTGAGAGATTCTACGGCTTTAAAGCCGATTTATAAAGATATATTCAAAGACGACTTGCTGCAATAATGTCTTGACGGGTTTAAACTAAACAACAATGAGAACTATAACAACCTATTTTCAAAATCAGCCCGAAGAATCTTTCGGGAGGCGTACTATCGGTTAAAATTTCAGCATACGCAGCTCCTTGTAATCTTGTAGATTTTTGGTTTTTAGGAGTACCCTGCTAGCCAAGACGGAGAGGAGACACTTTATGAGTTAAATGTAAGTTAATTTCGATTATCACGGATTTTTCTTTATTTTTAAAGTATTTACAGAATTGTTCGAATCGTTCACGAGTTTATTTCTAATGGCTCCTTAATGAATATATTTAACATTTTGTTTATTGTTTTAGGAATCCAACGTTTATACATAAATACGAGTATTTTTTTAAAAATACTAGTAAGATAAGTATACAATACAGCTGTTATGTGCCAAAATGCGATGACACGTCGATTGACAATGGAGTTAACCAAAACAATCGTAAGATCATGTCTTACGCAGGCGTTTCATACATTTCTTAAAATGCATTCAGATCATAGCAGTTCTTACGTAAGGAAATCCCTAGATGTTTGATTTTTGTTTTTTACACATGAACTTTTCAAAATTCCGAGAGCAAATTGAATTAAAGCATGCCCTATATATTTTTGCTTTTTTATTGAATCCCTCTTTTTATTCAATTTTTACCCTATGTCCTGTTAAGTAAAGGCATTTCCCAGAACTCTCATTTTAGTAGACAAATTATACCCAACGCGTGAGCCGATAATCGACGTAATTCATTGGAGTCGAAGAAAGCATGAAGAGCTCAGGTCAATTTAGTGGGTACTAGTAAATTGAATTTCTAAAAATTAATGCGTTTTAATTATTAGTGCATCTTTATTCAATAATGAACACCACAACAAATTACATATAAAATAAAAAAGATCGGTTTCTAAACAATTGAGCTAGCGTTCTTCTACCTCAGCTAATTTATAATTAATTATTTAATGTCAACAAAAAAAAATGAGTCGAAAAATCGTTTGCATCCAAAACAATAAAAAAATAAGTTTTTTTATTTAAACTTGAATGTGAATGTGAATAAATTATATAATATTTTTAAAAATTGGTAACAAATTTAAATTCTTGCGTATTTTGCAAAATGTATAAGAAACTACACAAAAAACAATCAAAGAAAAAAATGCGCTCATTATAAAATATTAAGAACGCATTTTTGAATTTTAAGTATTCCACATTTCAAAAGTTGAAACGCGTTTTTATTTTAATTGGTATGAGTTTATATTTTTTTCACATCTACTATTAAATTATTATTATATCGTCATTATTTATTTAATTATAATTATTTTATTTCTTTTATTAGATCTCAATTTGTATTATTTTACTTTTAATAGTGCATAATATTTTTTTTTGGTACCCACTACTCAAACAATTGCAATTGCACTTCGGTCTGCCGGTTATCAAACCGGGTACTTCCCATCCACCAACCAACGCGTTAACCTACGGCGTCGGTAATAATAATAATATAATATATTTTATAAAATACTCACCTAACGCTGTGGTCAAGTCGAATCCCCAGCACCGATTCCGAATTAAGCGTTCCTCGTTGTCCTCCACAATTTCGTCAATAGTAACGTTCTGTTCGTCTTCAACAAAAACGCTTGAGTCACAATCCAATGACTCGATATTCGATCCATCTGCATCCTTGGTCGGGCATTTCGATCGAGCAGCTTCTTCCGAAGTTGTAATCCTCGTAGACGTCGTTATTGTTCTGTTATTGATCTTCTGTACAGTGGTGGTTGTATAAAGCTCGTCACGGTCAAATATAGTTGTGTTTGCACTGGTTCCGTCATTGCCGGTGCCACTGCACAGAAATAGTGAAGGTGCAAGTGCAATACACCCAACCAAGTTAACAACAAGCAAATTGATAACAAACCGATTGGCGGTGGTGCGCAGACCTGGGGTCACCCAGAAAGCGCCAAGCGCTAAAGCATTAACCAGCGCCGAGATCAGCAAAAGGGCTCCGATTATGTAATCGATGGCCATGTCTTAACATATTCCTTTGAGTAGCAACACTGGGATAAGCAAGAATCACACAAGTGATGTAACCCGTCTGTGATATCCACACGAATTTGTAAATGTCTTTTTGAATGTCACGCACACAAACACTATGTTTCACTGACTCATGCCTTGATCTTTACACACTTGGCTTTGGAGATTTAACACACACTCACAGTTGCATGTATTTTTGAAGATATATTATAGGCGAACGGGGGCACAGCACTTTAGTTCTCCACACGAATTTATTCCGAGTGGCAATTCGCACTTAAACTACTTTTGAAGATTTTGCGTTTATGCTGGCTTATGATTGTTGTCGCGCACGCGTCGTCGTCGGCGGCCAAGCGCAGATTGACTTAAATAATTTTAGCTCGCATGCGCATAAGTTCGTTTGCGGTGCGAAGTCTAAGATGTTTATATGTGAGTCTGTGTATGTGCGCGTGTGTGGAGTTTCCCACACTGATTTAGCAAAATATGTGTGTTTTTTTTCTTTCGATAATGTATTTTCGTTTGAGTGCGCGCGTATATGACTCGGCATTAATTAGGAAACCAGTTTATCTGCTGACGATCACTCGCAATCTTATCGTTGGTGCGCCAGCGGCTTTTTCCAATTTTATTCTATGTTGTAGCTTATAATGGCACACACACACATACTTTTTCTAGATCGACCTACACACTGCACTGGACTATACTATTCGTACAGGCAATAATAGACCAATGTAATTGTATACACTTATTTCTGGCGCGAGTGTCGTTTGTTTACCAAACTGTCTAACTGAGTAAGTAATTAGTACTGATGACCATGGTTTATAGAAAATCGATGCAGTCGAGAGCACGCAACTTTATTTAATACGTGTGATTTAGTGATGTAATTATTGACAGTTGTTTCAATGAAACTTATGTTGCACTTATGACTGATCACAGTATTCGGATGATCTGCAGCTGTGTTGCCATCACCAAATTGTGTGCGCATTTAAATTCTGATTTCTGTTTTCCGATGTTGTCATGCTGCATTTGCACTTAGTGGATGACGTGCGTGTCTATCTTACTCTAACTATTTCTGCGCACGATCACACGATGTCACTATATAATCCTTGGTGCACTGCGTTATCGCATTGTCAGACACTGTATATAATATTTATTATGCACGTTTTTGTGTCTGTCTATTTCTGTTGATTATTCACAATATTATGTATTCATTACTAAACGATGTCAATTATTATTATCATGCGCACACGACTTTTTGCAATATAGTCCGACGTCGCATATTCATATATGCAGTCTACGCGTACTGTAAATAGTTAGTAAGTTAGTTAACTAATTTAATTTACTTCACTTTGAAATGGAAAATTCTTTTTATATTTTATTTATGTCAATATTATTTTAATATCACGAGCTCACATATTATAACACACTATTGTACTGTATATGTATGACGTATTTAGCCTGTGATGGATTTCAATAAATTATCCACGGTATGATGTGTTGAATGTCCTCTCGTTGCCAGTACTTTTTAAGCTCTGAAATTAAAAAAAATAAAATATTAATATACACAAACTCAATCGTGTTATCGCAGCGCATGCGCCTTGATATATTTGGGTCCAATCCAATATAAATGAATTGGATTCTCATGTAATACAGTGGTCGCCGGGAAAATTTTGTTGTTTTTTTTTTATAATAAAACATAATAATGGAGAAACAAAAAACATAAAAATATAATTTTCGGGGATTTTTTTAATAACAAAAATGTGTCTTTTAATCTTATATTAAGGTTCTTTTCATATTCAAAACAAATTTCATTATCTCAGCAGTTTGATGTTGCGATAATAACAGTTCGAGTTGTCACGAATGTTTATATATGCGTTGTTTTTGTGCTTGTATGCCCACATATATCGCAACTGGTCGACAGTAGTTGCGATAAAGGTTCATATATAAATTACATTTTTATTCATTCAACATATGATTTTTTTTTTGCCTGGATCGCTACCCTGTTTAAAAAACTACTCAACAAAAGTAGCGCATCTAGTACAACTGTCATTGACGTCAGGGGCCCTATATTATAACACACATTTGCTAACAACTTTTGTTAAAATTTTATACAAGTTCATAAACGTACTTTCGTTAAATTTGCATCTTATAAGACAAATTTGGAAATATGGATATATCCAGTATTTGGTTATAAATATTTTTGACATTCGATTATTTCTATATTTAATTGATTACATTTTAAACATGGAATTATCAATGGATTCTCCTGCGCATGAAAATCGTTGAGTTAAAAACGAACAACTTTGGTTACTTTGTTTTTTAAAAAAAAACTTACGTTTGAAGTAAATGTGTGTTATAAGATAGGGCTCCAGAATGCCTGAAATTGAAATCAATAAAATGGGGTAAACTGGATTATAGATTAAAGCATAAGAGTTAGTTTCCCCCCTTTATTTTGTTTAATTTTATATTTATGAAAAAATATGTATGAAATAGTTATATTTTAATGACTGTCAATTTAGTTGGTAATAGTAAATTAAATTTTGGAGTTAGCTTTTTATTTAATTATGGGTGCATTTTTATTTAATAATGAACACCAAAATTTTGAAATATTGAGATCTAAATTCAATAATTATATATTAATATATTTGAGTAAAAAAAAACAAAAAAAAGAAACACCCATATATTTTTTTTAAATTTCAAATGCCGAAAGCATGAATTTATTTATTTATGTTTTTATATGCACGCGTTTTTTGGCACCCAAATATTTTTTTTTGCATTCACAAAATATTCAATATTCACATAATTATTATATTATACCTATTATAATATCTATTTTGTGAATTTATAATAGTAAACCTGTATTAATTTCTCCGGTGATCACTGTAAATATAAGAAATATGATGAAATGTTAATTGGTTTTCGGTTGTTATCTGCCCTCGCTTCCTATTATCGTCGGCAGTTAATAAATGTAATAAATAATAAACACGCGTGCTCAAAAGCTCGTTAGTCGTCGGGAATTACACAGATTGACCGGGTACATGGAAGAGTACTCGAGAAAATATGTAATTAGTGAGTGCTGCCACAAAAACAGTTACACATATTATATTCGACAGAAATCGGGATAGACCGGTTTCGGATCGTTTTCAGACTATGTACACTTGGCTAGCACATGCTAAGCGAATGCGTCAGAAATGCGCTTGTCCGTCGCGTCGTAGTGATTGTGTATACTCTTGTGGAACCTTAATCTTATTTTGCTCGCGTCTTTTCAATTAACACGCACTACACTAATACGAACACATGAATAATGAAATGATTTTCAATTCATAAACAATCCATATTCCATATTTTGATTGCGTATGTCGGTCGCAATATTATTGCTGATTGGATGAATTAATTACAATTTATTTATTTTTTAGCTATACTAGTATACTATAATATAACTCTAGAGATTTGTTTATATTGAATGATGTACGCAAGAACTCACGTGCTAGTAGTATAACAATGTTCTGTGGAAATTTATTTAATTATATACACAAACGCGACTGTTAGATGTTATGTGATGCGTGAAATTGATTCTGACGACGGCATCAATGATGCTGTTAAATGGTTATATTGATAGTATTATAATACAATTCAATGTTAATTGCGGCAATTGAGATTTGTATTCCAAATTATCATACGATTATATACATATACATATGTATATATGTGTATTAGTGTATAGTACGTAATGATGCATTGGTAATTCTTTTATCGTTTAATTACCACATAAAAAACGGATACCTATATTATATTAATGATTTAGTCTAGACAGTCTTGAAAGTTTCTTCTGTAAGGTTCGGCATTTAAATTATGTCAGTTTATTTTATGTTTTAATGAGATTTATGTTTCTTTAAAAATATTTTTCTTAGTGTGTTTTTCAGATGCGCATTTCATAATTTTTTTAAATAAAATATGACCTCAGAAGTTTGCTTATTTGAATCAAAAAATTCTGAACTTTTAGTTTGTACGACAATTCCTGAAAAACAATTGCCCAAATAACAAACGGCCGAATAACAAGTGTCCAATATTTTCAATTTAATAAAAATTATATAAAAAAGGTAAACAATTAATAAAAAATAAACAAACACACACAACAAGTACATGAAGAACGGGTTTTAAATCTCACCCCAACAAAAATAAATACGTTTTATTTCGCCACAAAGTGAAAACTGAAGAGTTTTATGTGTAAATGTGTTTTCTCCCTTTTTGAAGTTTAATGTGTGTCACCACGCCCTATGAACAATATCCACAGACCCCAAAATGGTATGGCCTACCCTACACACGCATCTTATAAACAAAAATTATTTTTAAATTCATAAATCTGATACTTAAACATTTCCAAAAGCTACTTGAAAACTATAATAAATTATATATATTTTTTTATTTAAATTTTCAAATTGGTTTTTTAAATATTTTTTATTTTATTTTCTTTATTATTTTATATTTATATTGCAATTGTTTTGTAAAACGTTATTGATGTTCAATACAAATTCAGACAATTGATGTTTTAAGTGTGTTTCATTTCATAAAAATATATTTTTATCTTCAAGTAGGTACAATTGATTTATTATATATTATTTATTATTATATATTAAATACTGCGCATTTGCCCTGCAAAGTTGTTAGAGTCGCGTCAGGGCAAATTAAGACTCCTAAACATCGGGGAT
>JANSTU010011746.1:0-15369 GCA_027564075.1 Bolitophila hybrida | reverse complement strand
GAGTAGCACAGCACAAACAGCACATTAGCATGACCTGACCACTCGTGTGAACTCGTAATGGTCAATGAATCCGGTGTACGACATCCCACACTGGCCCTATGTCCCACAAGGGATTACAGGATCCAATGAGAGAGAGACCAGTCGTGTGAACCCGTAATGGTCAATGAATCTGGTGGTCAATGATCCAAGTTGGATCTCTGGTGTTCTAAATCACGTACAACCGGTCGGGTGAAGCTTTATTTTTTTTTCTTTTTGGGAGTTTTGTGTAAGGCCTCTTCTTTTCAGATTGAAACATCCTCCTCCGATCGTTATCTATTCCATTGCTATTATCAGCTGGAAGTTTTCTGCCGATCCTCCATAGTAAATTCACTTTTATTGTCTTCTCGACTAAGGGGGATAAAAAAGCATTTTTCGAGAGTTTTTTTTAGGATAGAGAAAAATAAACCAGTCCAGTGTAAATTTGAGAATATATTAATATATATATTTGCACATTATAAACAAAATTAAGTAAAAAATAATGAAACGCAGCCGACTTTTAACGGAGATAGACAACTTCGCAAAATCAAAAAGGCTGCAAAATTGTCTACTTGACGTTAGGAATAGGTGGCCACTTTCAGGTTGCGAACGGCAGCTGTACTGCAAAGGTGACTAAATCGATTGCTACACTCTCTAGACGTTGCTAAACTAAAAATCCCTGAGATCAATCAACGGTACTCAATCAACAGTACTGGTAAACAGCGAATGAACCACTGGCTGGAAGGTGGGAAATCATTTGCAACGTTGTAGTGGGGACGAGGCGTCGGTGCACGGCAACGCAGACGTGAACATTGGGTTTCGTACGAGTCCTGGCATCTCATTAGCACCAGCTCCTCCACTCAGCTGTTCACCATTACCTATATCCACAAGCCCCCCAGTCGAACTGAAATATCTAATGCTATAGCTAGCCTAGCCTCCGGTAAAGCAGCCGGAGCAGACAATATCCCAGTAGAACTCTTCATAGCGGATCCGTCAGGAATAATCGTTAGGCTGCCCAAGAAAGGTGACAGATGCGATAACTGGAGGGGTATTCGAGGTGTGACAATTAAGTAATGAGACTGATTCCATAAAAACCGTATATTTAAAAACTAATGTACAACTCTGCCATCCCCTTCAAAGTAGTTCTCTTAAGCAGCTATATATTCAACGATTTCGTAACATTTCTGGACCGCTTCGACTGAGATGTCCGCGAGTAACCTCGTCACGACCGCCTGGATGTCCGTAATCAACTCAAAATGGTTTCCTTTGACCACCGATTTTGTTCTAGGGAACAAAAAAAGGTCACAGGGTGACATATCATGCGAATAAGGCGGCTGTTGCAACACGGCGATCCCTTTAGAGGTTAAATACGCTGAGGGCGGTGTGGCACGGCGCGTTGTCGTGATGAAGGATCCAGTTACGAGCGATGTCTGGGCGCACCCTGTTGACTCGTTTTCGCAATCTTTCGAGTATTTGGCGATAGTAAACTTGATTTACGGTTTTGCCCGATGAAACAAATTCTTTTTGGCCGATTCCACGGCTATAAAAAAAACAATAATCTTCGTTTTCACCTTCGACTTGCTCATGCGAGCTTTTTTCGTTTCCGTATTGGAAAAACCAGCTCTCATCGCCTGTTGTTTCAAACAGTCACCCCACTACCTCCAGTCGGTCATTCGATCATGCTTTTGCCTCTCCTTAAACTCTTTATGCCATCGAAACACCTAGGCACAACTAAGAGAACTATTTTTGTGACGAGCATTACCAACACACGACACAGCAGGTGAACTAAACAAGCTAGAGCGATGATAAATATATCAATGGAGAGTGGAAGTGAATTTCAAAGTCGCAGGTTTACCACAAGCGCGGCCAAAAAATCAGTCTCATTACTTAATTGTCACATCGTACATCCACAAGCCCCCAGTCGAACTGAAATAACGTATGCTATAGCCAGCCTAGGCTCCGGTAAAGTAGCCGGAGCTGACAACTGGGACCAGTAGAACTAATCATAGTGGATCCGTCACTTTCAACGGAGATCCTATTCACCATATGCTAGAACAGGCATGTGATCACGAGTCTATTCCCGACACTTGGAAGTCAGAAATAATCGTTAAGCTGCCTAAGAAAGGTGACTTGGGCAGCTGAGATAACTGGAGGGGTACATGTCTGCTGACCGTTGTCTACAAGATTCTGGCAGCTTCGTCGTGAATAGTGGAGTGCGACCGGGATGTCTTCTTTCGCCACTGCTATTTATCGCAGTGATAGATGACTTTCTTGTAGAGGCGTTGAGCACTAGTGGTCGCGGCATTCAATGGGGCCTGTACGACAACCTTTAGGAACTTGAATACGCTGAAGATGCTTGCTTTTTAACACACAATGAAACCAGCAAGGAAATCGTAGCAGAGGTAGACCGAAAACAACGTAGAGCGCCTCAGTTTCGCACGTGAGCTAGCCAAAAGGGATTAAAAGAACTAATATATAATTGTCCGGAAAGATGCAGTTCGTAATTTTCGTCTGTAATAAAAAACCAAACAAAATTTTAATTTTTTCAATTAAACTTAAATTTGTTTTTCATGAATTTTTTTAAGTTCAAATTGTAAGTGTAATGTAGTGTAATCACGCTCGCTATTTCAAAAAAATATGCGAAAACGCGCTTTAATGTTTGCGTTTCCCGTAGAATCTGCGTTTTTGTGGCTTGGTAGTACGATCACTTCTCGATTTACCAAATAGAATTCGCCTAAAGCTTACTTTTAGTCAATGCCAAAAAATGTGCTCAACACCACCTCTACCATTTTTTCGTACATAAAGAGTACGTTGAAGTGGAAAAAAAAGTATTTCCGAAAAACTCTTAAACAGTGATTGATATCGGAGATAGATCTTCCTAAATAGTGTGGTCCACATTTCACATGTATTGTTTCGTTCGTCTATACTTCAGGCAAACTTTTAGATAGGAGAAACAGGAATTGTAGAATTATTCACAATACCGCAACCAATATATTTTTTTAATTGAGTGATCTTCTAGACTGCCTCAGAATCTAACGCAATTACTACGTATATTCTCTAATACAGAATATTTGCTTTGCGTGGGGTCATTTCATTTTATACAAACTATTTACATTTACAAAATAGTGACGACTTTAAATGAAACTATGTGTGTTTCAGTCTGTGCGTTACCCCATGAATCATACGCGATAGGTTCTCTGTTTGTTTCTTTTACATCTGTATCTGTTCGACGATATAAACTATAATATAAAGCCGGTATATTTATGCAATGGTATGCTGTTTCGCCTTCGTGTTGTTACCCACACACATATGCACATTTCACGGTAGACGCAGAAGTTTAACATACGCATGCGCAAAGGCACATACACACATGTAACGACTAACACACACATTCACTCTGCGCGCATGACTCAAACATCTGTTTGCAGGCATGGACACGAACGGACAGGTTCACTGTGCGCGTACATACACAAACATACACTATCTCTCTTTATGTTTATAGTGGTGTGTATGCTTTATTACTATTACAAGAACATCGCTTTGAATTGTAATTGTATTTGTAGTTTTTTTTTTGCTCTTACATGCACGAGTCGAAGGAACACACACATACTAGTTTACAATCTAGATATATTTAAAATGCTTCCATACACACATATTCTCATCTGAATGGGTTCCAGGTTTTTGTTCTGCATCTGTTGCGCACACACACACACACATAAGTATAATTTCATGCCAGTGAAGACAAACTGTAAAGTCGCCTCATGCGGCGGCCGTTCAGCTGCTGCTGTGTCTTTGCTATATAGAGCCTTAAACAGGTTCTGGGCAGCTAGAGCTCAGCTCACTTATGCACGAGTCCGTTTTTTTTTGATATTATTTGCGAAAATTAGTAATGGCTTCCGGAGTTGTGTTATTTGTAGAGATTAATAAATTCAAATGTGTTCAAATCGTCCTCGATGATAATTCAGCCTTCTGACGTAATTTTTACACCATGGATATTTAAATCAAAGTCAAGTTAATTCAAGTGTGTGGTTTTTTAGATATACGAACATATTTCTTAACGTGGACGCTACTGCTGTGGCATTACTATGCGGTAAACATATAAAATAAACCTCAAAACCTTTTGTTGAACAAGAATTATATGGTACAAGTTCTTGAACCCCAATTAAAATTGGATCATTAAATTTTAATATTTTTTTAAATTTGTTTACTCAATTCAAAAATATTCCCTTTAAATTATTTATTTCTGTTTATTTGAATATTTATCAAATTTCGACTGAATCAAAAATTCTGCTCGAGGACCAACTCAACATATATATTTCATCAATTTATAAAAATATTTTATTATAAAAATCATTAGAATTTTAATTTAAAGTTTTAAAATAAGTTTTAATTGTTGATTTATAAATTCAATATAGATAGTGATGATGCTGCTGGGGGCTTGGCTACCTGCTGTCTAGACCCTGTTACAGACGATTTTTTCGTGTTTTCATCTCTCTTATCCCACGGACTGTTGCCATAGAGCTTCAAACATTCCTACGTACTTATCTTTCTTTATCTAGTGATATAAAATTAATATTTAGTTTTTCTAACCACTAATCCATTTTGATTATTTTCAATGTTCGTTTTTTTCTCGTTCTTGTAATATTTTCTAAATAAGAGTGTAACCCTGTTGAAAAACGTGATTTCGAGAAAAAGGCGATTAAAGTTTTTGTTCGTGAAAATATGGCCGGATTTACCGTTTGGATCGCTCCGCTCTCCCCTCTTGTATACCTACTTCTCGGTCGTGCGGACCTTCGGGACTAATTTTATATTATTTCTAAGAGTACCATCTAGCAATTTACGGTTTTCATCGAGTTATTGCGTAGCTAAATGAAGCAAAATAAAGAGACAATTCGACATATTTTATTGTTTTACTTCGACGAATATAAACATGCAACTAAGGCGACCAAAACAAATTGTGATGTTTATGGAATCACAGTACAACGTTGGTTTCAACGATAGAAGATGTGGACGATGCTCCTCGCTCTGGAAGGCCAATTTTCGAAAATGTTGACCAAATCATGGAAATCGTCGCAGGGTCTGACCATTAAACAGTTTGGAACAATTTGCATAAGCTTGGTTTTTTTAAGCGGATGGTGACTGGTCATGAAAAATGGGTTACATAGGAGAATATGAAGCGTAAACAATCATGGTCAAAGCGTACAAACAAAGATTTTAATAGGGTGTTAAAAAAGTCCTACGGTATTTTTATTCAATTTTCAATTATTCATAAAATTGGTTATAATCATCCTATTTAAGTCAAATATGCGCCGTTTTGTTTAATGACTAGTTCCTAACGAGATGCCTACTTCATAATGCCTCTCTTATAGAAGCTCGCTTTCCTATTGGCAAAAAACTCGGAGATCCAATTTTCACAGGCCTCTTTTGTGGCCAACTTCCGACTACCAAGCTCGTTCGCCATAGACAGAAACAGGTGGTAATCACTTGGTGCGATGTCCAGACTATACGGTGGATGTAAAGGAACCTCCCATCCGAGCTCCTGGCGTGTCACCAAAGATGTGTGTGGCATGGCCTTAACCTGATGGAAGACAATTCGGCTCTGTTGATCAAAGATGACCTCTTCTGCATTAGTGCTGCCTTCAAGCGGTCCAGTTGTTGGCAGTACAGGTCCGAATTGAGCGTTTGGCCATAGGGGAGCAGCTCATAGTGGATGATTCTCTGCCAATCCCACCAAACACACAGCAGAACCTTGGGGCTTGGCAACCATCTGGGCCGCTTCACCACACTTCGACCACGACCGTTTGCGCTTCACGTTGTCGTAAGTGACCAACTTTTCATCGCCAGTCGCCATCCGCTTCAGAAACGGGTCGATTTTGTTTCGATTCAGCAGCGATTCGCATGCGTCGATACGGCCACGGTCAAAGATGTTTTTCTGCGTCAATTCATGCGGCACCCTTACATCGAGCTTCTTTGTGAATCCAAGCTTCTTCAAATGGTTTATAACGGTTTGATGACTCATGCATAGCTCTTGGCCGATGCTACGGCTGCTGCTATGCTATGATTATTCGACGCGTCATTCCAGTCTATTTTGTGCCATGAATCAATTAACACTGATACAGTGAGCAGAAATCATCAAATTGCATTTTTAATCATGGTTATGGTGAGTTTTGGTTCAAAATCATCATGACCGATGAAGCTTATTTCACATTGAATGGTGCGGTTAATAAGAAAAACTGTCGCTTTTGGGCCGACGAAAATCCTTGTGAGATATTCGAGGAGCCTCGTCGATGACCGTTTGGGGCGGCGTATCGGCCAAAAAGATCATCGGGCCATATTTTTACGAGAACGAGGCTGACAACGCCGTTACGATCAATGGAGAGCGATGCTGCTCCCGGAAATGACTGATCATGACATGGCTCACTTCTGGTTCCAACAGGACGGAGCCACATCATACACTAGCCGCGATTCAAAGACGCTACTCCGCACGATGTTCGACCGACGCGTCATATCGAAGAACGGCGATTTCGTCTGACCGCAGCGCTCACCCGATTTGACGTCGCCGGACTTCTTTTTGTGGGGGTATTTGAAGAGCAAAGTTTACATCGACAAGCCGCAGACCATAGCTTAGCTCAAGCCCAGTATTCGCCGGTAAATAACGTTTATTACCACCGAGACGCTGGGAAATGTGATGCAAAATTCACGAGAAAGGGTAGCCTTTTGCATCAAAAATAAAGGCGGTTATTTGTTGGATATTATATTCAAAACATGTTGGAAATAAAACAGAAAGTAAAAAAAGATAAAAAAAAGTTGTCAACATCAAAAGTTATTCAAGTTTCAAATGCTATCGCAGCAGATAGCGAGCGCACTCTGTATTTTCTCGGATTTCCCTCTGCGGTGACTCTAAAACTCTCACCATAGCCTCATAAATATATGATTGCACTGTTCGAGCAATGTGTTTTTGGTCGTTGTCGTGCTGACAAATTCGTCCAGTGTCAATTTTGCTTCTCTCTGATATTTTTCTACTGATACTGGTCCATCCATCCTTGTACGAGTACCAATGGACCGACCCCACGCAACAAAAACGCACCCACACCATAATGTTTCACAGTCTTGATTCTGTACCTGGGGTTCAGGCATTGATGTTGTGGACGGCGCTCATACGTCTTCCCATCCGAGCCAAGCAAGTTGAACTTGGATTCATCGTTTGGAAATTTTGATTTTTGATACAAGTGGTTAACTTCAAGCTTATTGTTTGGGAGGCTACAAAAAAAGGAACTTTCTTGCTTGACCCCACAATTTCTCGGTCGTCGGTTTCCGTTGTTTTTCAGCTCTTGAGCAATAGCAGCAATTTATTAAGATATTTATTTGCAATAATAATAATAATTAAACTTACGTATAACCAATGGTTCTAATTTAAACAGGAAAAAAACAATTTGTTCTTAATTATGTGTCCGACTGAAATATGGAACGAACTAACCAAAATTGATATACTCCAAAATGGCCTTGCCTATAAAGCAATGGTACAAAGTGCGCAACGTGTTTACCGAAAACACGTGTTTTTGCTGTGGTCCGTTGTTAGCGTTTTTATTCAAATCAATCGCGCTTAATTATTTGTACGCCACCTTTCGTTTAAATCCCTTTTAACCCATTAGTAACGGTGGGATCGGATCATACGGTACCACAAAACATTGAGGTAAAAAAATTCGGCTACCGAATGGCCGTCGTGTCTCTAACGGGCATTATTGCACTTTTTGTGCGTTGGAGAATCTTGTACAAACACGTCGAATCACAACAGTTCAGTCAGTCAAGTCGAAATTCGATAATAAAAATCGCACATCACTAATTTTTATATTAGTGTGCTTCTACCTGAAATGTAAACAACAAAATATCTCCATCTCCTCTTCCACCAGCTTCGTGTTATGCATACACATTTTTATCGATAAACTATATACAAACTACCTGTCAATATCATACCGACCGACTAAAATGTATATCTATACCAGCAGAAGAGCACATATTTGATTTGTAACCAATCGAATGCAATTTAATTCCAACCTTGGGCTAAATCCATATTATGATGTTATTTTCATAAATTATATAATGCATTTATTATTTTGCCAAACAAAAATCGTGATTAAATGCCTTTTTCTGTGCGTGGGTTGCTAGAATTTAAATTAATATTTAATTACTGGCTCGATATATATACAATTTTACCTATATTGATCAGTTTTATTAATTGACATAAATCATAAAAATTAAATTGAAATTCTGTGTTTGAACCAGCTTCGTTTGGCTGTATTAAATATTCTACCGTATTGCACACAATTTGCATTAAAATACAGTCGCCGCACACATTTCAATTCGCAATATAACTAAATCAACGAAGAAGCACGTGCACGATATGACACTATTATATGTACTTGCACACAAACAGACACACACATACATACATATTATATATGTGGCGGTTATGAATATCGCGCGTATGTAGACTAACAAAACATATATATGCATTTATATATGCTTGTGTATTATATCATTAGCGTATGTAATCCAGCCTTAAGTGAGCTAATGCTATTATTGTATTGTTTCCACCACGCGGACTCGTTCATAATTTTCAATGAGTGAGTGTTTGCAAGAACGTCATCGGAAAACCGCATAACATTGTATAAATATGCCATAGAGAAAATATATGCACTTGCACACCAGTTAAACAAAAATATTTATATATGAAATATTTAAATGTGTGTCAAGAACTGCGGAAGTTATCATTGATAATAAAAGAATTCTAAGTATATATCTTGATATTATTATCGTATTTTAAAAGGGGTTTACAGTAGGGTGGGTCAATTTTATCAATTTGGAATTTTTGTTTTCGTATGTCGCCTCCGCAAGTGCAAAGAAGGCGTCCGTTTACACGAAAGGCGGTCAAATAAATATTTTACATTTTTAAACACACTACTGTATAGCGATGAAAGTAAATTAAATATCTTCAGATCTGATGGCAGTGCTCGTTTAAGGCGAAAGCCCAATACTGAGCTCGAAAATAACATGCGTGCTACCGTGAAGCATAGTGGTAACGGTGTGGGGCTGTTTCTCGGCTGCTAGAATCGGAAAACTGGTGTTTATTGAAAGCACGATGGTCAAAATGGCTTATCTGAATATCCTGAAGAACTATTTTAAAAGTTCCTCCGAGAAGATAGGCATTGCAAATAATTTTGTTGTCTATACCACTGCCCAAAAGCCATAAAGACAGCCGCGCAATCACCAGACCACAATCCAATTGAAAATTTGTGGCATCAATGAATGAATGAATGAAGAAGAATCTTATAGATCTTAATCATATTTTTTTTTAAGTTTCAAAGAGTAGAATATAAAAAAAACTACGTTCAAATTTAGTTTAAATACATCTTCAAAATAGCATTTAAACAAAAAAAAAACTAATACTTGTTCGAATAATTAGGTTAGGCATGGTTTATGGTTAGGTGGAAAATTTTCTTATTAATCTTAAACCTTATTTTACCGACGATTTTACTAACTTTAGAAGACTGGCCTCTAATGACCCTTTTAGCTGATTTGTCCGTAAAATTTTATGAAAAAATATTAAAAACTGCAAGTTATGATTTTTTAAGTAAAAAATGTTTTTTCAACGCAGTGCATCCTTGTTGATTTTCGCTATTATTAAAATTTATTAAAATTTATTTTATGATACTCTCATTTTGAAAAATTCTAACTAATATTCTGATTTTTTTTTTTGAGTCATTCGGAACGATATGGGCAATCATTTAAACATGGTATGGTCTGTGTTATGCCTATTCACTTTGTGAATTGTGAGGGTTAAAACTATTTTTTGAATGCAATTCGCTCCAATTTCTAATTATTTTATATATAGGATATTACGTTTCAACAGAAGTTCGCTTTTTTAAAGGAGGGTGTTAATCCTCGCCTTCTTTATAGGCAAAAAAAGGCAGAAACCAAATTCTTCTACGGAATCCTCATCGGTTGGATGTTTGAGTTAGTGTTTTATCACCATACATTTACTGTGTTCAACATTTTTCGGACTGACATATATATGGCACCACAATTGCAAACAAATATTAAGCCATTCGATAGAGACATCCTTTAAAAAGATGTGTCAACATTTTATGACAATCGGACCACACATTCTCAAGTTATAGAGTTTGACGTTTGACGAAGCAACTTTCGGTCTCTGCTCCAGGAAAATCAACTATCTGCGAATTTTAAAATTAATTTAAAGTGGTTGTAGTCCAAATACGGCTGTTAACGAAGGAAACGTTATAAAAATGCGCCAAATTGTTTGCAAAATGAAAGTGAGGGAGGTATCTGCTTACTATATTACACTACAATTTGGATATACAAAGCTCAACGTTGGTGAAGGCCTGTTTGGAGCTTTTTAACCATAATAATAGATATTTGCATAACTAGAGGGAAGAAAATGGACTATTGCAGCGAGTGTGGAGCCAAAACCTAGTGCAGATATCACACGAGACTATTTATCTCCAAGCATTCTATTGCATACAATTTTTCATCGCATTTGCTGTTGTATATTATTTTTTTTGTATGAGTATGTGTCTGCGAAAACATCACGCAACATACACACATAAATAATCTGTTAAAAATTGAAAATTATCAAAAATACAATTATTTATTTAATAAATAAGGTTATAAAGTAATATAAATTTGCGATGAGTGCTAAACTAAACATTCATGTGCACTTGGTCCTGAATTGATGCCCAAATCTTGCATGAAAGTCTGAGAAGCTTTAGAGCCATCGTTAAAAAGTGATGCTGCTACATATGCTGCAATTTCAACGACAGTTGCGGTACACCTCACTGATTTGGAACTAATTTTCCAGATGAGTTTATTGTAGCTTTCGTTGTTGTTCTGCGTGAAACCACTCAGAAATATATATTCTACATTGCAGAGACGAAGAGACGAAAAGGGGGATAAAAGTAATACAATAGAGACCGAAACAGTTGCCACTCGCCGCTCAGCGCAGGTAGCTAAAAGGCGCGCAAACCTAAGTTAGAAGTACGGTTATTCAATTTACTGTAACTTTGTTAGTTTTGCTACGAATGACCTAAAAATTAATTAATACAATATTCTTCAGATGTTGTACTTTCAGAAACAAAAATAAAAACAAATAAAAAACACAGTAGTCAAACCTTACCTCCCCCTTAAGACCGGAGGTGAGAAAGTAAAATTGGTCTGCAATTGGTCACTTTCGCACTGCTAAGCAGATGCCGAAAAGAGTATTTTTTGCGTCGGTATGTTACCATGGATGAAGCATGGATACACCCTGAAAAAGCGTTGGACCGATTTTTGTTATCATTTTTTGTGCGGTAATATTGTTTTTTTCTTAGTCCGGAAACTTTTTGATCAATGTGTTTTTCCCTTGAATAAATATTACAGCTAAAAACAACCAAGAGTCAATGATGATTGAGCAGGCTGGGGTTTTTCTGCAAAATGTCTTCTTGATTGTTTTTTTATAGCAGTCCTTGTCTGTATGAACTGGCTAATTGATGATTAAAACGCTTCTAGAGACCGGCTTTAAATTGTTGCCAGTCCTAATAGCCAGATGAGAGAATTTAGAGGGATTCTAACTACAAAATTAAATTTTAAATATAATAAATTATCATTCAATGATTAAAATTATGGTCTATTATATTTTTAATATTCCTACAATTGACTTCGGCAAACCCGACATTTTTCCCACGGATTTAATGGAGTGATTACACGAAATAGGTGATGGTAAGAGCTAGCTCAACATTGTAAAAATCTTCAAGATTAGAAAGATCTTCACAAAAAAAAAATGTACATACAATTTATTACGCCAGTTTTAATTTGTGATGTTCGCGCATCTGAACGTTCAAGCATCTGAGCCAAACACAAGCCTTTATTAGTTTACTTTGTATATTGTTCATGGCACGCTATTTTTTATATATTCAGCTTTCCGACGGAAATAACGTCAGAAAAGTTTGGGAACATAATCAAGATTGAAGTCAACATAAGTGTATACAAATTGTACCAAATAGGTGACATTATAGCTTGTATTAAAAGTGTTCCAGGTACTTTCAAATTTAAAGAACTTTCTAATATTGCTAAAGCTTGCATGTGTGCGTGAGTCACGGAAATAATATATCAGAATGTTTTATAATACTGGGCATCGTAAAAAAGCTATATTCTCCATTAGATGGGATTATCAAATAAAATCTAATTCTTACAAACAAAATAAAAAAGTTTGACACAAATATGAAAGAGGACGTATTAAACTATTTTTAATAAATAAGGGTTTATTAATTTTTTATTCCTTCAATTGTTCAGTTTCCTTCCGGGTTCGAATCAGTCAAAATCAAACTAATTATACTCCACGAAAAAAAATATATGCAATTCATATATCATATGTTTTCAACAACCACCTCACATCACGTGGACTTGTCACTGTTCACAAAAACCTGTTTTTCAGAATCGATTTTTTTTTGTAATATCACCCACCACCTTCAATTCCCTCAGCCGCCTTAACGCCCGCCCGCCCGCTCTGCATACGCTAATTCTCGCACTCGCAATCATCGTCATCGTATGATATGCAAATAGAAATGGATTTGAAATTTTATTTGCGCTAGTTTTTAAGCCTCGTGCCTTTGTATTGACCTGCGTGTTTGCAGTTTTGCACCACCCCGATTGTGTCCCCTCTCCATCTTGTATCGTTGTGTGTGCACGTTGTTGCGCCACGGTCACAACTCACAAACAAGACCGAAAGAGAGAACTCGATCGCTCTTTTATTTACATATTGTATAAGACTATACGTTCAGTCGTCCGATTAAAGTACTTGTCAGATTATTGTTCTGTAAAAAGCGTCATTGCGAGAGAATTTCGGAGAGGCAACGACGAACGGTCAACAATGCGTCGTGTTTCTTACATTTAAGCCCCTCAGTTCATCGTTGACTCCTGTCTGTGCCTAAAGGCGCTTCGCGTTCTTTTAAAATAAAAAATAATAATCTGCGTGATGGCATTATCGTTGTCTGTCGATGGTGCAGATTATCCGTTGTATATAAATCGCGGTATCTAACAAACCGCCAATAAACCGGTGTATGTGTGTGTGTGTGTGCGTGCAGCACGACGCGCATTCGCGGAATTCTCTTGAAAACAGCTGCGCGGTGACGAACTCTCGCGTGTGTGTGTGTACGACGACGACATCGAACTTCCAAATGCAAAATGTGCCGAAACAAGTGTGCAATTTCGTTGTTAGCGTTTGTGATAACCTTGGTCTGCAATTGCGGATTAAATTGAGGCAATTGTTTGCGTATATTATGGAGCTTACGATGCTCAACAGTATTGTGTAAGCGCTCTGTAGATTGTTGTTGTTTTTATATAGAGCTGCTGTGTAATCGCACTGTATGGTGGTTATGTAGAGTATTATTATATGGTTGCTGTTATTTCAATGCTTTTACCGTAATTTGAGGTTAGGTTTGCGTGTATTTCATCTGTATACGCGAAAATTAGACGAGTTTTATTTATGTATTTAACATTTAGGTCAATTGTAAATGGTTTGACCAGATGCGTGAACAGATTTTCGGAACAATTTAATAATGATAGTTTTTTTTTGTTACAATTTTGTGAATGAATAAAAAGTGGCTAGTTGAGATTGTTTTGAACGAAAGTTTATGAAATTTGTATGATTCAGGTGTATATTTTAGTTATACTGCTTGAAATCATGTTGCCGCATAGCATGAATCATAATTCATAAATACATTATTTTGCATATAGTACAGAGTATTTCCGTGTTAATATGGCAATTAAATGTTTTATGGTAGTCGCATTACTCCATGTGACTCGTTAAAATTCGCTAGAGCAGAACGTGTTGCAAAAGTATATAAAAATATTAGTATTTTTAGAAAACCGTTCCAATCTGTATATTGGATTAATTTTTTTAATTAATTAATTTTTTTGTTGGGGTTTTTTTATTATTATTTTCTACTGTTTTGTTTGAAAGTAATTTGAGATTTGTCTGATATTTAAATAAATAACAAAAGTTTTTCCATGGACCAAAATTGGGGCAAATAATTTAGTTTTTTTGGTGAGTCATTTTTAGAAAGAGGGTAAGGGAGGCTATTTGTATTAATCGAAATGATTTTGGGTATTAGATGATAAAAACTTAATGATTTGGCGTACACATCATTACTTTTTTGGGTTCATTTTTAATCCTTAAAGGTCAATTTAGTCTTTCTTTTTTTTCTTAAATAATTTAAATTCTTAAAGTAATAATTTATTTTTGTTTTAGATTGGTATAAAAAACATTTATAAAAAACAATTCTCAATGAAAATTATTATTTCAAATAAAAAAACTAAAATGATGGTCAATTTAACCGCGACAAAACTACGGCACCTTTTTATATATTATCATAAACTGTTGTGAATTTATCATGAAATTTACCGGTTCCATATATAAAATATAAAATTACAAACTCATAGGAAGCTCCTAGAAATAATTGTATGTCATCACTAATCAGTCATTGCGAATTTAGAGATGTTGTTTGATAATTATCCGGATTTGTTTGGAGTTTTTTTATAACCATTGAAAAAGAGCAATGTCGTTTTGTTATCCACGGTTCAACGTGTGTGGAGATTCTGTCTATGAGGACCACTCTCCATCTCGTATAACCGTTTATCAAAACCCAAAAACTGTCACCACGACAGAAAACGTGAATAACACTCATTATATCGTATTGACGGATCGCCGATTGAAGGTGCGCGAGATAGCTATGATGGTAGGCTTATCAGTGGAACGTATACACAATATCTTGCATGATAAATTAGGCATGAGGAAGCTATTGGCTAACTCCGGAGCAAAATTTACCAGCCCATTTGTGTAAGCTCTAAAATTATGTGAACTGCGTTACAGCAATTCGCCTCACCCGCAGTATTCTCCAGATCTGGCCCCCTGTGACTTCTTTTTGTTCCCATTTTTTTTTATTTTGACAGGTGTCCTAAAAATGATTGTACTAAAAAATGTTATACAGATTTTTGCTCAGAAACGCCATCTATATTCTAATCCGGACATTTATCAAACATCATTCGTATCTAGAACTTTTGATGTGCAAAAAAAATGTAAAATGGCCCGAATAAGTATTCAACATTATTAAAAGCAAAAAATATAAGTGATTAATAATTGCTGTGAAACTCAAAATATTATAGCAAATACATAACAGGTCGGCTGAAAAGTTCGTATCGTTTCAATGAAAAACAATTTTTTTTGTCATTTTTATTATTCAACATAGTTTCCTTCCATGGCGATACAGCGATTATAGCGTCCTTCCAACTTTTCGATACCAC
>JANSTU010011735.1:0-15370 GCA_027564075.1 Bolitophila hybrida | reverse complement strand
TTTACTAGTAAAAATCCAAAAACAACATTTTTACTAGTAAAAATCCAAAAACAACATTTTTACTAGTAAAAATCCAATAACAATATTTTTACTAGGAAAAATCCAAAAACAACATTTTTACTAGTAAAAATCCAAAACGAGTAACAATCAAAAAACAACAGTAAAAATCCAAAGATAACATTTTACTAGTAAAAATCCAAAAACAACATTTTAAATAGTTAAAATCCAAAAATAATATTTTTAATAGTAAAAAATGAAATATATATATATATTTCGTTGAAAGATAAATTTTTTTCAAAGATTAGTATCAGGTTTCTAAAAAAAAAAAAAAAATTATTTTGTAAAGAAAAATAAGTGAAATATTTACGCATGGTTTTCCCATTTCCCTATAACTACATCTAAAAATTTCTACCATGCAGTCTGTCAATTCCGTGTCCTCATAATCAAAAGAATAACATTTTCTAGGCGTAGATGGATCTTCATGCATACAATCCAAATAATACGAACAATCGTATCCGGCTTGTTCTAGTTCGGAAAAAACAATCTCGGACCAGAGTGTTATTGCCAGGAAAGTTACTATTAAATAAGAAATATTCATTTTAATGATTTTATAAATTCTGTGGCCACAAATCATAAGGACTTATGTCGAAAAATATAATTTTGGATAAGTTCTATAAGAAGATTAAAAAAGAAAAATTATGAATTGTGTAAATAAATAACTAATAACTAAAGACTACAGTAAAAAAAGAGACACAAAATAAAGATTTCAAATATTGTAAAAAAACAATTTTGATTTATTTTGACTTAAGCCCTCATGTTTTGTGGCCACAGAAATACATACTAGGCTATGAAATTATATACCAAATATAATATTCTTCAAAGACATTATAAAAATAATGTTTCTTCACTGCATACTTTACAGAAAATGTAATCGCACTTGAATATTTAGTTTCCACTTAAAAGGTTTTATATATACAAATATTACAATAAATTACAAGCAAAACAGTAAAATTAAACGTAACATTTTATTTAATAGTCTAATAAGCAATCAACATATACATACAATTAAAAAAATCAAACAAAATAAATAATACTTACGTTATCAGGCCAATATTTGAAACTCGTGTCTGAAAGCTTTCTATTTTATTAGGTATTACTCGAGCTACGTGTACACCTTCCGGTTTGAAAAATATGGGTTTTCTATTGAATTGTTAAACTATTTTAATTTGACTGTTTCTATTTTTATTTGCAACACATGAGTTAAAAACGCAACCGTTTTTATCCTTCAGAACTTGTTTTAAGGGATCACTTGACGTTCACGTTGACACAAAACATAATCATTGCAGTATATTCAGAAATAGATATATTGGATGTAATCCATTATAATCTATAATTTTTCATATTTCTACATATTTACAAATAATTTTGTATGAATTATATAACAACTCACTTAAGAAAAAAAAGTTGACAAAATATATGATTTGAAATGCATTTTCAGTTCGAGCTGCAATTCTATATATAAATTATAGAGTTGAAACCCCGATAGAATTTATAATTTCAACAATTTTCTCGCAGAATGAGCGAACGAGCAATCAAAAAGTTTTACAGCTTGTGTAAATTCCTAATTAAGTCGGACAAATAAAATTATACAAGTAAACAACAGCAATAATTTCGTTAAAAGCGAACATTTATGTCTGTATGCGCTCACCCAAAACACACACACACACACATATTATATACATATATCCCCGACGGCCAAGAATACCCACACTCAATCAGACAGCAACAAGAACACAAAAACTCTATCTCTGTGTTAGTACATACAACTACTTCTTATTCTTTGGTGTGTACGCGAAAAGAATAAAACGTGTTTTCACGCGCAAAGAAACGCAGCGCCGTGCCGTTTATAAGTTTTAGATTTTTGGAAAATTGAGGAAAACTGCTGATGTTGCGTATACCGAGCGATGTTAAAAAGCTATGAAAATATATGTACAAACATACACACACTATATTATATAGTTATGGTGTACAATAAAATGTTTTCTACAAAGTTTCTTGTGTGCACGTATAAATAGGATACACTTAAGAAAACTGCGCCGCGCATTTTATGTATACAGGAGCGAGAAAGCTCGCGTCAAAACTTAAACAAAAGGCACGATGCGCGCGCTCAGCAGAAAGCTTCGCTTCGCGCGGTTTTCTTTTATAGAAAAGAATAAGACTGCGTTTTTTTAGTCAAGTTAAATAAACATTTTACTCTGTTTATTTATGCTATTTAAGCCAAAGTGTGCTTTTCGCAATTTACGCTTGAGTGCCCGAATGGTATGTATTTTATATAATATTACATTTTTTGCTTTGACTGAGTCTGCGCGTCTGGCGACAAAAATAAATTGTAACTCCAAGACAATCTGGGTCAGTTTTGTTTTAAAAATATCAATAATTTACAGTTCATTTTCTGTATGTGTGGCGGATGGTTAAATTACATCTTAATTAACAATATTTATCCTAATATCCTTGTCAGTTTCTTACATCGACAAAAAAGTGTCTTAATGTCGTAATAATCTCTACAATAATATAAATGAAATATTATCTTGAAACATATCAATTTTATATTTTTATATTTTATATTATGTCGATCTGATGATCGTGGCCAAACGCAATCCAGCTAGAATGCTGGCTCGAATCAGCGTAGCAATGTATCTTCTTTTGAAATAATTGGTTTCAACAAATTTAGTAAAAAGTCTAAGTTTTCCTAAATGTACTTTAGACATTCTCAATTTATTTTTATATATTTTGGGATCTTCTACGCCGTGGAATCTTCTTATCAACTACTAGTTCCTTTCGTCTTTTCTTTTCTAATTCCTCTGCAAGCAATACCATGGCTAATACAACGAAAACATTTCATTTGCTAATTAAATCAGTAATTTTCTGAAAAGTAAATATATTTGAAGTCACTACTAGCGGATATACATAAAACCGTTTCACACGGATGTGTTTAAGCTCAAAACTGCTTAAAATATGAAACATAACAAATTTGGAAACATGCTACCCCGGATTTTTTTAAACTTGGAATAATTTTTAACTCAAAAGCATGTAACCCTTATAACCCTTATAAAACAGCTGTACACTGGGGGGATATTTAACGTATGAAATACTTAACATAGGCATCATGTAACATAACATAGGAAAATATAACATCGGAATCATGCAAACAAAGAAACAAGTAAACACAAAAAGCGATAACATAGCTTTTGTGTTTACATGTTTCTTAGCTTGCATGATTCCGATGTTATATTTTCCTATCTTACATGATTCCTACGTTAAGTGTTTCATACGTTAAATATCCCCCCAATAAACAATTTTTAAACGCAAGCATACTCTAAGGGGTTATCGCAGGTACTGGGTCCTGCGGATGCGAATATATCGCAATCGTATTCTTATTCTATATCGCGCGGATGTACTTGTCCAACCACGCGACCACATTTTGGGTATTCGCCAAGCGAATAGCAATGCGAATACGAAAGTTTATTTGCCATTTCTCTTAGTATATGTTATTTATGTTCAAGACATTTTGTAAAACATCGATATAAATATCAATTGATATTAATATGCAAGAATTTGAAAATTATAATTAAAATAAATGATTACAATACAAAATAAAAATAAAATAATTTTCATAATTAATTATTAGATTTTTTAATCTAAGGAGCTTAGCTACTAAAATGAAGACTGTCCTTTTATTTTGGAGTTCCGGAATTTCATAAAAAAACTTTTCGGCCGGGGTTTCCCGGAGCAAAAACAGAAATTTAAACATTTGCTTCAGACCTAATCATCAACCGAATTTTACTGGTTGATTTTATATATACATAATATTATATATATTATTGAAGACGGTTTTATGAGACAGTTTTGTGTCTCTACTGCAGACTTGTTTAAAAAAAATATTAATGAGTTTGTTATCAATTCTATCATTTTTAAATATTAATTGGACACGCTAAACATCAACCACCTAATAATAAAGCAACGGGAAGCTATATTACATTTTATAACTATTTATCCACTGTGCGCATTACTTATTCATTGTGTATCGCCAGACAAATCGTTGCCTATTGGTTTGTATAGTGTACTCGCGTCTATAGAATGTTAGTCGGTAGGCTTAGCGGCAACTTCCCGTTTGTATAAAAAAAAATGTATAGTCGCAAGGATATTCTAAATCGGACAGCCTTTTGGATTGTAGATTGCGAGAATGCTGTTGGTATGCCAAATTGGGTTTTGAAAGTGTATTCTTGGTTACTGAATTTACCTAATAGAAACTTGTTATTACTTGCGGTAACATTCCATTTTCTTCAATTGAATGTATTACTCCGTAGGTTATTCTCATTTGTATAGCCTTTTGGTTCTTCATTAAGGGGTATACCTGCGATAAGCCTTTCTTAAAAGGCTCCGCAAATTGTTTGTTGGGCTTACAAATGATTTATTTTCACGACCATATTTATAATTTTTGTGCAAAAACACGGGAAGCCGACAAAGCTCTGCGTGGCTAAGAGGAATATTCACACCATTTTCTAAATTCTGTTCCATTATGAGCAATCAAATATGCGAGTAGGTGGCAGTCTTCAGAATGTGAAATTGTTGCAAAGCAAACATGTATTTAAAGTCAAAGCTGTAAGCCGGCCGGATTTGATTCAAATAAATAATAATAAGCAAGGAACCACAGTATAATTCATACATTTATACTTCAACTTCCTTACAAAGTAAAAAAAATAAATAACAATGGAATACATTTCTTTTTTTTTTGAAAATAATTGGTTTTCTCGTCTATATATTTTTAATATCTAATAAGATATAAATTATTATGCAATGCGGGCATTTTCGGTCTTTTAAAGTTGAAACCGGTATGATTACGATATTAGAGTTCCACGCAGTACCCCAATGTTGAATTGCGTATGTCCAAATGGGTTTAATTATGGATTTATAAAGTAGGAGTTTGTTTTCTAAAGAAAGTCCCAGTTGCTTTATTTTTGTGAATAGGTGTTTGTTTGACGTATGTCAATGATCCAGATGACTTCCAAGGTATTTGGCTTCATTTGATTGGGGTAATTGATGACCATTTAGAAAAACTGATGTACAGGTTTCTCGCTTCATTGTGAAAGTAATGTGAACTGATTTGGATTCGTTTCTATTTACTCTCAATCTGTCCAGCCATTTTTTGAGTTCGTTCAGATGGTTTTAAATGACTTCCGTGTGTTTGGTGGTAAATCAACAGTAAAAAGTATAGGTAGAACAACGGGCCCAAAACGTTGCCTTGTGTTACGCCCGCTTCAATTGAAAACAATTACATGTTTTCAGAAGAAATGTTGTGGTATGTTTGATTTTTGTTTAAAGAGTAGTCCGGTGTGCCATACTTTATCAAAAACTTGAGATATATCCAGAAATGCAGCTGAGTAGTATTTTTTTGTTTCTAAGGCACTGTTAATAATCTGAGCAAGTCTATGAATTTGTTCAATTGTAGAATGTTGATCTCTAAACCCGTTCTGGTGCATTCGGATGAGCTGCTTACGTATTAATATTGCCTTCAATCTGGCAAGTATATTTTTTGAAAAGTTTTGACATTATTAGCAGTAGGCTGATTGGTCTGTATGACTGCATTTCATTTTCATTTCTGCCAGGTTTCCGGATCATAATTATATGTGTAACCTTTCATTGATTGGGGAAGTATTGTAATCGTAAAATTGCATTAAATAAAAGTGTGATGAACTTCAAACCTATTTTAGACAATTCTTTCAGATTTTTCCCGATATAAGTTCAAATCCAGGAGCTTTCTTGTCTTTTAATTTTGTAATAAATTCTTTTAATTCACTAATATTCTCATCGTCGATCTGGTTGTTATTCGAAGAAAATGATTTAAATGTGTTTTCTAGATGAATTGCGGACATTTCCGCTTTTTCTCGATCATTTCTCGCCCAATTCACGCTGCTGATGAAGTTTCGTAAGGGCGGCATGTATATTACTGTTGCGGCTGTTTTAGTTTTATTGTTGCTTTCCACAAAGTGTAGTCAGAAGCTTCCGTTTGTTGTAATTCTTTCTGAGTAGCCCTATATTGATTGTTTTTTAAGTCAGCATAACTTTTAAGTATTTTGTAGCTAGATTAAAGAACCGGTTATCATTTGGAGATCTGTATTCTGCAATTTTTTTCGTAACTGCCTTGTTTGTTATATAGGATTTAAATTTTAAACTAACGGAAAATAAAAAATAGGTATTAATCAATCCTATTACCACAAATATATTAATAAACCGTGATCATGATTGATAATGTCAACATTATCAGAAACTGTAAATTTACAGAAACAACTTTTAAAATATAGGGCTATAATTTAAACCTATAAAAAATTAAAAATTACCAAATTTTACTATATGGTGGGTAAGTGGCAAAAATGGTATACGCGACTTTTTCAATTTTTAATTGACACTCACGACGCGACGTTTGGTAATCTTAAGCACACACGTAAGCTCGCACCTCACACGTATACGCGACAGGATGTCTCGGGTCTCTTTTTTTTTTTTGTTCTTCTCACTAATTTAATTATTCGCTGTCTATTCTTTAAATGTTCACGCTATTCGTTATTTACGCACTTCACATAAGAGGATTCACCCGATATCGTTCGATGATCTTTTCATCTTTTTTTATAAACTCATTTTTCTCTTTGACTATTGAAGACGAGTGTGGAGTTAGTCCCAACGAGTCTGCAATAGTTAATTTATATCCGAGTTATGCATGCTATAATGCGTCTGCAATGTGTCACCTTCTCACTGCTAAGCATGTGCTACGACTTTCGCATGCGCTGTGGTGAAAATTATTTTAGGTAGAAATGATTATATTTACGAATAATCTGCTATACCTTTTCCGTACAGAATATCGTCCTCTCGTTCAAAAAAGACTTTTGGAATGGCTAGTGTCTTCCTTCCTTGCACCTTTATTTCCTTTCAAGACCTTTATTCATCTTCGGACTCAAGTTTATCCGACGTTGTTCATCACGAGTCGTGGGGCATGAATGTGCGGAAGTTCGATTGGTTATACTCATATAGTCGGTTTCGACTACCAAACAGAAGTCCTCTACGGTCTACGGTACTAACGTTTCAGAATTGTCATTTTGTTCCACGTCGGAGATGTTTCAAAACAAGAGAGAGTTTGGCCTTTACGCACGTACCGACTGAGTCGCGCTTAAGCTCTCTGACGAAAAATGCAATAATTATATGAACTGACCCACTAGAATGCCCCCTTATCACAAGGATATGTTCTTAGAAACATTTGCTCTATGTCACTGTAAGCGTTATCTGTTCCCTGTACCATTTGTCGCCTTTATTTCGGTAATGGACCTCAGGCAGCTTGTTTACAGGCACCTCGGAGCCTCAAAACTATTGCGAAATGTCGAAGTCTGAGCGAATTACCGACGTTATTATTGGTAGTTATCTCAGAGAGTATAGGTGGGAAGATGTGTTTGTAAACATTGAAATTAGTTTGAACAGTTACATAACCATCTGAAAAGTCCACAAATACTTGTATAGTTTGAGTGTACAATTGAACACGGTGGTGGATGAAGCTCGCTTGAGGAGGTCAACGACAGCGTGTAGGGTCCGGTCATACTAGACAGCAATATGTTGAGAATTTGTTCTGCCAAAACGAAAACGAATCACCAAATGGTACCCTAATGTTCCAAATATCGATTAATAATGGATCTAAATATATCTATATTATTTTCAGATCACGTTGAATGTATAAAAATGAAGGTGAATTTTGTTTTCTTAAATATATTTGATATTGGAAGAAGCTTGGATTCAAAAAGAAGCATCCGGACCTCGCACCAAGTGATTACCACCTGTTTCTGTACATGGCGATCGAGCTTGGTAGTCGGAAGTTGGCCACAAATGAGGCGGAGGAGGAAGCGAGCTTATATAAGAGGGTCAATATGAAGTTGGCATCTCGTTGGGAACTAGTCATCGATTAAAACGGCGCATATTTGACTTAAATCGAATGATTTTACCCAATTTTATGAATAATTGAAAATTGAATTAAAATACCGCAGGACTTTTTTGACACCATATTATGACTTTTTTGGTTATTATTTTCATATCGAAAATAACTAGTAGAGATTAGAACAGAGATCTTTATCTGAAAAGACGTGAACAAACTTTAAAACCTTTAATAGAGATTGATTGAAAATCAATAATCAATATATTATTATATATTTGGGAATACAGATTTAGAAAACAAATAAAAGAGGTTAAAAGCAATTATTCAAAAAATAAATATAATAATAAAACAGTTGATCCTCTATCTATGGCATTAGGACAAATGCTGTTAAATTGTACCAATGAAGTCGAGAAAATTAAAAGTTTCTAATCGTGGTAATTTTAACAACACGTGCATTGGTGATTACTACTTGTGTGAAAATAACTAGTTCCAACCAGCTACAAACGTTGAAGTAACCAATCTCAATAATTTTATATCAGAAATTGGTAACTTTTTATAATTATAAAATAAAAAAAGTATACACATACTTAGTTAATAATTCCCAATAAATCAACGAATACGACTAAAGCGTATGTAACACGTAATAATACATATTCACATACCACCAGAAAGCTACGTTATTTATACCTCGGAAACAATGCTAATCACGTTATGCAATCAAGTATTTGTATATAATGAATGTGTGTGTGTGTGTATGCACAAAACCCCGTAACAGGCAACTATATATATTTTGTGGTGTGAAACTTCCCTAAAACTGAAAATCAATTGTCCTTATCTCGGATTCTGTTTGTTTCATCCACAATATATGTGCACAAACATAGACTATTCTACTCGTATATATGTGTGAAATATATAATAAATGATAGCTGCTAGCCGCCTTCGTTGTGCAAAGCGCGCGCCCTGTCGTTATGAGATTTATGAGCAATTATGCTTCGAGCGCAATAAATATACACCCTGGCATTCAGCAAACAAGTTTACTATACTATATATACATTAGTATATTATATATGTATGTATGTGAATTGGTTCCCATAATTCTCATAGAGATGACGACGATGAGGACGACGACGACTACGACGGTGAAACTGCGATGGCTTCAGTTGCTTCTGCTGGTTTGCTCACCCGTTGCGGTGATACGTATACAAATATTAGAACTTTGAAGTGGGTAGTTTGCTCTACGACAGAATGGCAGGTTAATCAATTTATACGATACTAAATAGTTTAGGATGATTTTCAAAGTATAGAGAGGAACATGTGCATTTTGTGATTTCATGGTACTTTATATGTGGATTGGAATCACTTAGGTGTGTTAGTGTTTGGCCCAGATGTTCAGAAGAGAATATTATCATATTGAATATTAATACTGATTTACTGAATGAGTTTATTAGCAGGTTATGTTTTCGAAAGATTTACCATATTAAAGACTTTTTTGCTTATTAGTTTAAGGATAATGATAATATAGAAGATAATAAACTGAATAAATATTTTTGGAATTTTCTTTTAAAAGCATAATGTGAGTTAGTTGGGACTTTGGATAGTGGATTTGATTATTTTTTATGTATGAAAAGGTATTAAAAAATATACGGCTTTTTGCCCCAACTCTTTACCTTTAACCAACTTACTAACTAGCCTTTTACGCTGAAATTACATATTTGCCCCTATCGTATTTAAGGTTATAGTTGGATTTGATTCACCTTTTTATATAATTTTACAAGGAAAGTACATTATTAAATGGTGCTATTCTAAAAGTGTGTGTGGACATTGAGTCGATTGCTTGACTTGAAGAGCGCTCTATTATGCCAATTTTGCCAAAATGTTGTAACATCGACAAAATATGCAATGTTTGCCAACATAATATTTCGGGGTGTAAACTTTTGTTGATGCCGAGAGCACTATTTCAAATGGACACTTGTCGGAGTGGGTTGTGGTTGGCGCTACCCTGCTGACTGTTACTAGAATCTTCCCATTAAATCGCGCCGTTATTTCAAAACCTTTCTGGTTACATAAGGCTGCGTAAACTATAGATTTAGTTTAGTACTGAGAAAGAGAGAGGGCCTAGTTATACTTCCTTTCATCTTTCTCTCCATATCTCGTAAGATGGCTTGAACCAGATATTTTTATTTGGTCCAAAGTACCATTTTATACCATTTTTGTGCAGTTTGCGCCAGCATTGAGTGAGCAGTTCAGTTGACCTTGCATTTATTATATTTTTTTCTAGATACACGTGTAATGAAGCAATTATAAACAGTCTGTTTAGTAATTATTATGACGTTAAACTAAATGTATTGACTGACTGACTTTAGATGTTGGAATCATCGCTAATGATGCATCTTAGTTGTTCTGTTCTCTCATGTGCCACAAAATTATGTTAGTTTGAATTTTTAGGAAAAAATATTTATTTATGTTGTCAAAGTAATCACTCGCAGATACAACACTTGTGCCAACGTTTTATTTCAATCCTTGAAGCACTTCTCAAAAGCACTATTCGGTATAACCTTTAGCTCTTACAGCGATGCAGTCTCTATCTCGTCAATCGTTGCAAATCTCCGTCCTTTCATACGTCTCTTCAGTTTTGGGAACAGGAAAAAGTCATGTGGGGCAAAATCCGGTGAATATGGTGGTTGAGGCATGATTGTTGTTCACGCAGCGAACATAAACGCACTAAACACATTTGATTTCAATATTACATATTATAATATTTATATATTTTCTACACGCACGCGTGTTTACATTTTATAATTAGAGTAACTAGTTGACAGTTACGTACACACACAAATTACATGAAAATACGTATTACATATTTTAGTTTTACACATCCATGATGAAAACTGCGGTATTTGTGAATGTACAATTTAGTTTTAGATTTAATGTATGTATTAGTTAAGTATTTGTATTGTATAAAGAGAGTGAGAGCATTTCAGGTCAATGATCTGCCAAAAATTAGCGGTTCTCCGAATTTCTATATAAGTTAATGTAAATTTGTATAAGGCCCTCTTTTTCTTTGTTTCTTTGCACCGCGCTCGTTCGCTATACACAATAAATAAATTGTAAACTTCGTTTCGTTTTTTTATTGCGTTGGGTTTTAGTCCCATATTTTTAATACAGACTTTTTATACTCTAGGGTTTTAGTCCCCACGGTTTCAATCCGGCCGGTTTCAATCCGTGTATTTGTGAAGTTGTGAAGTTTCAGCCTTACGATCGTACAATTGTGGTATTGTACATGGCAAAAAACTCTTTCACAAATAAAGATTAATGGGCAGAGGCATTCAAGATAATAATCATTATTGACAACGTGAATTTCCTATTATTTTTTTTATCCATATTTATGGTCTCGGGGTTGGTTTTGGATGGCTACTATCCTGCTGACCGTTACTAGAAACTTTCCATAACATCACGCCATTCTTTTAAAAGATAAGTCAACGTAAAGTAGCGATTGAGTTTAGTACTTCGTTTCATCTTTCTTTCCATATCTCGTAAAATGATTGAACCAGATATTTCGGAATCTGCTCCATTCTGGATTTTTTGGTCCATAGTAAAATTTAAACCCGCTTTCTTAGCAAGTTCGCCGATGCTTACATTTCCACATATTTCTGTTTAGTGGCTTTTTCTCGACATTTTATTGACTGACTTTCGAGGTTGGAACCATAGCTGCAAATAATAGTGAATATTCTGCTTTCGGAATGTCCCTGATCTGTTCTGTCATGTGCCACAATATACGAGGTTTGTTCTAAAAGTAAGGTGATTTTCTATTTTTAGGAACAAATATTTATGTTGTCCCCTTCAAAGTAATCACTCTCAGATACAACACTTGTGCCAACGCTTTTTCCATTCCTCGAAGCACTTTTCGGTATAGCCTTGAGGTCTTCAAGCGATGCAGTCTTTATTTCCTCAATCGTTGCAAATCTCCGTCCTTTCATAGGTCTCACATCACAAATCCGCCATGAATTGTTTATCCACAATTCCGGACGTTTTCTTCGTATTGTTTCTCGTAAGAGGCGCATAGCTTCAAGATAATACTCTTTATTGACAATGTGGTAAAAACAGTGAGAAATACTTTGACATTTTATCGAACTTGGCGTGCATTTTTCGGTCTCACCTGGGCTCTTTCATTGGAACGATTGGGCTTTGGTTTCGATATCATAACCATATACCCATGATTTGTCAGCAGTTATTACCCTTTTTAACAAATCAGGATAATCATTGACGTCTGTCAAAAGCTCATGAACAATGCACATGCGACGGTTCTTTTTTTATTAAGCAGTTTCGGAACAAACTTCGCAAACTTGAAAATCCGTACAAAAGCATGGTTTAGAAATGGTAAGCCTGAATTTGTCGTACTACGAATTCGACTTCCTTTAGATTTTGATCTATATCAAGCTCTTCGGATATAGAATTTGTGAGCCTATTTTGGAATTGCTTTAGATCTACTGTCATCAACAAGTTCAACACGCATTGAAATCGCCAAGTTTTATATTTAGAACTTTAACATGGCGAAAATAAAATAAAATTGGAAAATATAGATACTATATATATTGCGCTCGACGAATAATTGTTTCTTCTTTAAACGCAAGGAACAACTCGCATTAACAATTTCGGTCTTTATTAGGCGAAGAGGAAGGAGTTTATCGCAGCAACTAACATTGGAGGCCAGATCCCATTTACTGCAGAATAAGTCTACTAGCTCTTTAATTAATAAACTAGTAAATATAGTCTATATATATAGTATTTGATTTTTTATCAAAGTTTGCTTTATTCTAGTCTATGCTGTTGTTATGGAGAGGTCTGAGTTAAGGCTCACTGCTTTGTGTGTTTGACCCTATAAGCAGATTAATTATAAAAACAATAGCTGCCAATATCAGAATATTAAAATCCAACACAACAACTCATTAACTCCAAAATATCTGTAACTAATTTGTAATTCAACTATCGCAGTCGCTCAGATTTAACTTCAAAGAGGCACGGAACAAAAAAAACAATATATATATACTATCAATTCCACGTCCTTGGATGCCTACAGTCAAAATATATAACGTTTGCCTCGGACACCAGACGTAACACGACCCGACCGCACATGGAGTCAAAACACAATTAGGCATATACATCAGCGGTGCTCCACACCAAAAATCACCTTTCGCATGTCGTCCAGTTGTGGTTTATTTAATATTCAGTGCGATAGGACGTCCCGTCGGGCCAGGGCCACAGAACACATTCATTTTCATATAGATATTAAATGTACACCAGAATATAAAGTACATGCAGATACACACATAGACGAACACACACCTCCAAATACGCCGCAAATGTAAGCACTCACCAAATATACTCACTTATTCACGAGGTCGCGCATGTTTGAAGCTTTAAGCTCTATAAATCATTTGGGAGGCTTTATTGTGTGGCGTTTCTATACTTACTAAATAAAAACACCGTACTTTATATTATATTATAACAAAAAAAAACAAGCTATCCATATAGAAATGAAAACATACTTTACATAAGTAATATGCAAGTAACATAGCATTCAACATAAAATATATGGAATCCCTAATACGATTCGGTTGTTTGTACCGATATACGAAACGTAAAAAAAACGACAGCTGCAATTTGATACACCCGGTCTCATGCTATCATAAACAATATACATACGTACATCATACATCACAAATAGATATATATTATACATATACATATCGGAAAACATAACATCGTTTATGTTATTAGATTTTGGAGTCATGCGATGGTTTCCTCGTTGCTCCAAAGCATAATGTTTATACTATTTATGGAATTATATTTTCCACACGTTTTTGGACGAAATAAAAGCGTGTTTATGTCATTATCTATTATTATTATCATTATATATACATATATTTATATATAAATATATATACATATATATATATTTATGTATATACGTTTGTATGGTTGTGTGAAAGCTCATCATTAATCCTCGAGCGATTGTTGTTGATACTTATAAAAAGTTCTTTTGAATCGAGTCGTACGTAATCGTATATATATTAAATTAATGATTAAGTGGAATTGTATACTAATATTGCATTCAGTAACCCTATGCCCAACAAAGCGATATTTCTATATACACTTGAATCGATATAGTATTTGTATAGTTTAGTTATATTTAATGAGAAATCAAGGATATGATTTGACCAAATTATAATCATTGCTATCAAATGTGTTTTTCCATTCTATTTAGTTAAAAAAGCAATCACGAGTTTCATATAAATATTTCCTAAAACCTTGCCATAAAACATCTTCACATCAAAACTCTCACAATTCCCAAGAGATTGCAATGTGTATATGTGCTTATACATTCATTTTTATTTTATAGCTCAACTTTCGAAATATTGTGATTTTATAAATATACGAGCACTCGCTGTACAAGTAGATTATGTCTTTATGTTATGCATACTGAAAAGTTAGATCGCAACAAGTTTGTTTTTTATATATATTTCTTTATTTTTTTAGGCATAGAGAACAGGAAATCTCTGAAAACTCAGATTATTCAAATATTCATAACAAAGTTATTTTGTTTTTCCTAGATTTAATTTGATGGGTATTTTCACCAGAGCTGTCGTGGATTTTGATACAGTTCTTGTTTTAAGTTTAAAATATAAAGTGTGCATTTTTGTTATGAATGGAGTAGCTATTCAGGTTTATCAATAGTTTTCCTATTAACCGTCAGAAGCTCTTTGCTCGTATATGCATATTGCATAAGATATTTTCTGTATCACTATTTTTTTTAATTCAATTTTTTTGACTTTTATTGTAGCCTTTCAGACAAAATGATGAGTTACTTTTATATAAAAAAATATAATGAAATAACCTACCAGTATGATTTTCATTAAAAAAATACAATAGAATAAACTTTCAAAGAAGTTAACTATTTATTTGATTTAATAAGTACAATTTCACGGTATTATCGATATGTTAATTAAAAACCTATCATCTCGCTTACCAAATAAAAAAAAGATGAATCGCATCTGCATAAACCAGATAATACAAAAAAAATATTATTTTAAGCTTTAATTTGCAATATGTCTCTCAAAACAAATTTTCGAAACCGACATATATATAATATTTTTATTTTTACTTTTGGAGTTATGAGGTCTTCCATATAACATATCAAAATTGACTCCAGAAAATTGTACACACTTTTTATTTAAATTCAATTGAATAGTTCATTCGATTCGATCCATCGAAATGGAGTTGTCATTACATTCACTCATTGGATCCTGTAATCCCTTGTGGGACGTGCCGCACACCGGATTCATTGACCATTACGGGTTCACACGAGTGGTCAGGTCATGCTAATGTGCTGTTTGTGCTGTG
>JANSTU010011724.1:0-15370 GCA_027564075.1 Bolitophila hybrida | reverse complement strand
TATATATACTTTGCTTGTTAGTGGGCGCAAATAATTCGTTCATTTGTATTAATATTTGGACGGGCAACAATTAATTAATTTAATATGCGTAACAAAAGAGTTTTCTGTTAATAAGCTTTAAAATATCATAAAATCGTATGTTTTTGATAAAACTATAAAAAGCACGATTTTATAAATTGCATTCTCTCGTCCATTTATAAAATAAATCATTTTACGATGGAGATAACGTTACGGTATAATTCGATGGATTATTATTATTATTATTACGGTTAACACAATAAGAAAGCAAAGCTTAATCAAACAAATTTAAACGCAAAACCCAGTTAGTCATAAATAACAATAATCTTGATGCATGTTGAGTTTTAATTGGGTTACAGCTTAATTATTATTATAATAAATTCAGTTTAAATTGATATTTTAATTTGTATCGCATCGCGTTTTAACAAAAATGTAAAATATATATTCACAATGACAACAAATACACATTAAAAATAAATCTTAAAAACTATATTCTAACAATTATTCTAGGCAATAAATTTTAATATTATACACAGTACATATCCTTACATTGTAAGTAAAATTAGTAATTCCTGACGGATTAGTGTTAGTTTTGAGAAACAAATCATTCGAACCGAAAAACGATTTTAGAAAAAATGATTAATTTCACAAATATAAATAGGTGGCGATTCGCGTTACGCTCATGATCCACCATTCTGTGAATGTTTTTGGACCTTATGCAGAATGTCAGAGCACTTGTCCATCATTTGGCCATAGTCTCCGTTCTGGCTGATAGACCGGTTGTCACTGTTTGAGTGGAAGGAGACGTGCGGTCCACTACTACTGCTGTTTTCACCAGGCGATCTGTAATGAAACACTTGGTTAATAAATATTATTATAATAAATTCAAAAATCTATACCTGTTACTTGTAACTTTTGTGAGCATAGACTGAGTCATGATAACAGCATTCTCTAATTCCTTGAGCATTAAATTTTTGTGCCGTGCTCCTGATGATTCATCGCTGTGTTTTAAACGCTGATGAAGTTGCATTACAGAGTTTGTTGTCACCATCAACTGTGATATTATGTTTGAGCACAGTTGAGAAGTTACTAGAAACGAATAAGACATGTAATCAAAATATTTGTGTAATTATTATTAGCACTTACGATCTGCGCTATCTACATCAATATCTTTACATGGCAAATCCTCAAAGTTACTATTCTTTGTCTTTAAAGGACTACCAATTATGCCTGGGATAACTCCGTTTCGTTTGTGATCTATTGATATGCTACGAGGCCGTGGAGGAATAGCTGGTTTTCCGTTATTTGGAGGTATTGATTGTGCTTCCTCAGAGCTAGAGTCATCCTGACCTACAGTGGACAGATTAACTAAAAACACATGTAAATAATATTCTAATAACTCTATTAAAAATAAAAATATTTACCACTACTGTAAGCATTTGTCAGTCCTCGACGTCTGTTTATGATTCCTGCTGCAGTCTTTGAGTTGTTGTATTGTCTAGGTGGAGGAGCTATTTTCAAGTAATACTTAAGTTTTTAATATGAATGAAATACAAATATAATGTTCTACGTACCAACGCCACCGTTTGTTTTGTTCTGTGAAGATATTGTAGGCCTTAAAACACCTCCACGAATTCCCTCAGGATCAGAATCGCTCTGAAACGAATTTATAATAATATATTTGGTTTCATTCAAATAAAATAACGTACTGCTTGATTTAAAGTGCCTACTGAAATACTCCTTGTTCCCATGCCACTGCTAGATGAAACAGATGATTTGCCCACCGTAGATCCTGATCGTTTTGGTGCAGTTCTTCCAGGAGCATGCTGTCTACTTGGTGCCGTGGGTTTATATGTTGAGGTCGCTCCAGTTTTAAAGCCTACATTTTGACCAAAAATCAGAATTTTCGTAAGTAAAATTCGAAATAGTATATAATTACCTTTACCCATACTTAAGTCACTAAGGGAACACGCACGTCGAATCGATGAAGACTCTTCAATTTGAGCAGACACAAAGTTTTTCGAGTTTCCTAGAATAATAAGAAATGTTTAAATAAATATTGAAATAAAAAAGAAAGTTATGGAAGTGCCATCGTACAATAAACAAGAAGTGAGTGTGTGTGTCGTGAATTATATTCAATAATAATTAGCAGAACAAAAATCCATATATGTGGTATTTTGTAATTCTACATAAAACAAAATAACTTCTAAATGTCTAATATCTAAAAAATAACTTTGAAATTGCATGCAAACAATTAAGTAAAACGATAAATCTGCCATCACAGCAGGTCGCACACCTATTTCATCATAATATTCGTCTGTAGTGTCAGTGTTGATTGAAAAATCAAACGTCTGGAATTTAGCACCCTCCAGGACATCCGGCAAGCTAAAATTACGTTTCATTTTTGCGGACGCTGTGTGACCGCGTTCAGTTTCAATGCCATCTTTCATGGTCTTGGCCAGATTATCAAAGTTCATGGTTAAACTCTTCACATATCCGCGTTCTTTGCTATTACATCGAAACGGTCGCATTCTTTTTTCTTTCTCAAGACGCTCTTGTTCGAGTTTCTTCTCCTCAAGCTCAACCAACTTATTTATGATATCAATCTTTTTCTCAATATCACGAAATTTAAGATATTCCGCTTGAGTTAGAAAATTCGAACTGACAATAGATTTTTTTTGTTCATTGTTGGTATTATGAATTTTTACAGCATCTAAAGAGGGACTATCCAAGAACACTTTTGGCTTGGCGTACAATTGAAGCGTAGCCATATTATCATCTTCGGTGGCTCCTTTTTCAGCTACATAAACTTCAAAAGATTTTTCTTCACTTTGCAATTTTTCATTATCTCCTCTACCGACAGACAAGTCACAACTAATCTGTCCGACAGTATGGTACCGTTCCTTGTCACGTGCATTTCGTTTTCCTTTGACACTGGACGATCTTCGGTTAGCTAAAGGTGGTTTGTGCGGAACATAGTCCATTGTCAATGTTCCTCCGAACTGTCCGCTTATCTTACGTTCTTTCTCGAATTTCTCTAGATTTTGTTCATACTTTTTTGTGCTTCTTTGTGTGCGTCTTCCATCAAACATCTCAATGTCAAAACTACAAGACTTTTTCATTACATATACGGAAGGATCAGTGAAAACGTCTATGCGTTTTATTGGCTTGGCTGGGAGAATGGGTTTGGCTGCATTTGTGCTTTTTGGAAGTGGCGTTTCGTCACAGCTAAACAACGGATTTGTGTTGTGGTGTTGACGATGATCTGCAAACTCCTTACTTAGACTTTTACTAACGCTGGACTGGTACTGCACGTTTTTAGAACCGAGTCGTGGAATACACTCTTCCACACTTGATGTGTTCGATGCCTGCGAAAGCCACGGATATGTTGAAGAGCTCGATAGTTTGGCACCTGTATTTGAACTGTAATTTTGAGTGGGAAGGGTTTTTTCTACATGTCTACTGGTATCTAGCAAACTCTCGTAACCATAGCCAGATATATCATACTGTTCCTTGTTGGAGGTCTGATTTTGCATATAGTAATCAAAACCACTACTTGCATTTGGACTGGAACCGTAGGATTTCGAAGCACTGCACTCACCGATCTTTGCATCCAAGTTACTGCATTGTCGAGCAGCACTCAGATCTCGTTTAGTGCGTGTAAACAAAACCTCCAACGGAGCACTCTTGCATTCAGAGTCATCGGAAAGAATACTTTCCATGCTATTACAATAACTTACACCACCTCCGCTCAAATCGTCAGATAAAAGACTCTCTTGACTCTTTTTCTCAGGATTTGGACCTAGAAAGAAACTAGCACTAGAATGACGTTGGCTGCTGAGAAATTGATTTTCACGGTTGTCATCTTCGTTAAGGATGTCTGATAATGAAACGTTGCGATGTTTATCTTGTAGTAGCTGGTTCTGGATGTAGTAGTCCGATATCGAACGCTTAGGAAGTGTATTTTTTCGACTGTGTTTGTGACATACAGTTTTAGATTTACGATCAGCCGTATGTAATTCCATGTCGAGGCTACAGTCTTCCAGCGAATCCGAACTAAAGTTACCTTCTTCATCGGACAAAAAACCGTGTTCTTTAGTAGTATTCTCTGGACGATCTTCCATATTAGCGGAACTTTTTAGTTCAAATGCAGAACTACTTTTGCAAAGTTTATCATTTGTCTTAGACGGATCAAACTCATCAAGATCACCATACTTTTGAGTTATTTCCGCAATCATTTTCTCCGTGTCCAAATGAATCATATCCATAATGGTTTTGGCATCTTCACTGTACATGGAGTGTCTTTTGTTGGGTTCGTTCACAACAATACTTTTTGCCTGCGCTGGAGGCAAATTAGTCCAGTCTAGTTCTTCGTGTACCGGTGATACAGGACAAGATTTGTAGTGTTTCAAAATACTGGGATGTTTGGGTCCTTTTGGCATGAGTTGAGTAGATTTTTGGTTATTGCTATTAGAGCCCATATCAAAACTGGGCAACTCTAATGTGTTGGGTCGTGTAGAATTCTCAGTGTTTGTCACATTTAGTGCTGGCGATGGTCCCGAATTGTGATAAACACCAATATCGCTGGGATATGGAGCATAGTCACGTTGTATCTGACGAACAATGTTACAGTTCTGCATTAACACTGATTTTGGTGCCGCACAATTAAAATAAGAATACGGCTTGATTTGATCTCCTGATACACCCATAAAGCAGCATTAAAATGGTAAAAATATATTTATTAAGTCTAATTTGTTGTTAGTTTTGTATGTGTAATGTTACGTTCAAAGTACAAAAGCAGAGTCGAGGCGCAAAACATATTTGAATTGCCCAACGAGTCTCCAGCAAACTCTTAGAAGTGAACAGATCGTGTGATAATACTGTGGTTCTAGCTACCGTAAAACAATCCCAAATCCATGAACTTACCTGTGCGTGTCGTTTTCGGGGCCGATCGCAATGATGCGTCTGCGATTGCTGCATGACTTAAATCTGATATGCTCTGACTAGCTCTTAGTGTTGACCGATATCCGACCTGCAGAAGGATTCGGTGTCATTAGGAATAGATAATTTAAAAATAAACATATTAATGGAGTGAGATTTTAATGTGCCAATTATTTGTGCTGTTACAATAATGATTCAATTAAAAAAGGTTTTAGTTAGGTTTTGCCAAATTTGATGATTTTAATATAATAGGTATTATACAACATTATTAAAGTTAATGAAATTTTTGTAAAAACCCACAATACCTATATTTTTTTTTAAAAATAAGCCAATGACAAAATATTAATAATTTGCTGTGTTAAAATAAAGACAAACAAGTCAATAACAAATATGCTGTATTAAATTTTAGTCGCGTGAAAATAATAAAAAAAAATAATTTATTTTCTTGAAATTGCCAGAACGACAACTGGGCACACAGAAACACATTTAACTCAGCTCACCTCGTGTATTGTTTTCAATTTTATAACATCGATATTATGATAATTTTGACCCTAAAACAGCGAACATTGATATGGAATAAGAGAGAGAGAGTGAGACAAACATGTGAAGTCTTGTTCACGTTAGCCGTTCATCCAATACTATTTAGATTATTTATTGGCATATACTTACGTTTTCCAGTTTTTGTTTAGCGTCATTGATGACCTTCATTAGTTCATCCTTTTTGGTATTTGAGAATGATTTAGAGAAGGTACTCGATTTGTTGTCAGTGTTGTGCTTAGCACTTATACTTCTACGACCTAAGATAATTGAGTACATAAAATATTGTTTGCATTGTTTCATTTTTATAATTGTGTTTACTTCTTTCGCCTCTGTCGGAGAGGCTTCCGGGTCCATCTAATGCGGCTTGCAGGAAACTCGAAGATAATTGTGGTATACTTTCGGAACTGCCACCCAGAGTAGAGGCAAGCGACCGTTCGGCATTATCACCGCTAGGTGTGGATCCCTCGTCCTCATCGTCGGATGTACCAGTGCCAGTACCCGTAGAAGGCGCATTCGTCAATAATGGAGAGCTAAATGTTAGACCTTGACGTTCGAATTTCTGGCGACGAACCGATTTTCTAAGTTCTTCTTCGTTCATTGCATTCACTTTAAAGTCTCTGCAAAATAAAAAAAATAAAATAAACGTCCAATTTTTAAAAAACCATTAAATTACGTTGGAGTGCCTGGAGCAACAGTGGGATAGAACATCATGCCATGTTCCGAACTTGTCCGTTCACCATCTGAAATGTCCTCTACGTCACCGTCGTGCTCATGGTTTGATTCGAAATTCACTTTTTGACTCTGAAAATCCATTAATATTAAATATTTAATAAACAAAACAGAGTTAAAAATCACATACACTTTTATTCAGAAATGCCAGTTCTCTTCGAGTGTCCATACCACTATCAATGGAACTGTCTTCACTCAAGTATGTATTGTTGTAGACATCTTTGGAACTGGCACTGTTATAGTCTGATGTTTGGTTATTATTACCCAATGTGTGAGCTTGGGTTACTGGTATAGTATACTGAGGACTTTCCGGAACTTTTCCTAACTCAAGCACATCTGGTTCGAATGATCCCTTTTGTGCCCAACGACCACGAGCCCTTGGATTTGCTCCAAATATCTTTAATATATAAATTATTAGAAACTTAAAAAACCTTACAAGTGTGCACACAAACCTGACTCTGACTAGGACTAGAGCTGAGAACATTCGTCGTGCTTGGCGGTGGGGAATCGTCTACAACCTTATTTTTCGCCCACTGAGGTAACTGACCGACATCAGAGAATTTGTATCCTGGTGCCACCGGAATGTCATCCATAATGAAATTCGGTGGTGAACCGAATTTATCGCTGAGCGGGCTTTGTTGCATAGCTACCGGTTCAATATCGACATTCAATGGTGGTTGTGACAGTGGACGTGGTACAGACGGATGTCCAGACCGAATGGCTTGTTGTGATAGACGTGCTTGCATTGTAACGACCATATCGTGTGGTACTTGCCATATAAAAATACAACCATCTCCACTAGCAGAGATTAGATGTCTACAGTCATTTGTGAATTTAAGACCTGTAACTAGCTCACTGTGACCATACATTCGGGCCATACATTCTGTGGAGTAGTAATCGTAAACACTTAATGTCTTGTCCGTGCATGAAGTTGCAATATATATGCCACTCAAATCAAGACTAAGCTTAATCAGACTACCCTCATCCGAATGAGATCCCTTAAATGTTTTCGTGTGCTTTGCATTCTGTGTACCGTATATTCGAATATTTCTATCCTGACATGCGGTCAAGATATGCTTAGAATTACTGTCAATCTCCATATCGTACAGAGTATTTTTACCAGAGCAATTGTTGCCACGCAAAAATTGATTATTCTGAAATGTCCGGAATATTATGGATTTGTCGGCACCACATGATACCATCTGAAACATAGGTCCACCTCCAATGAACTTCACAGAAGTTATACTGCTAGAGTGGTCGTCTAGTGTCTGCAAAATCTTGTACCCATTCTCAACGTCAAATATATGAATAAGACGATCGCGACTAGCACTAGCCAATAACTTTCGTTCGATCTTGTCGTTGGTGTACTCGAGACACAATACCTCAGAGTCATGTGCCTCAATGGTTGTTATTAATTTTAATGTTCCTAAATTATATATACGAATATTTCCACTTCTATCACCAGTGGCTAAATGATAACGATCCGGACTAATTTTAATACACCGAACACCATTACGACCATCGTAACTTGACGGTTTTTCCATATTAAGAATAGGATTATCAATGTCCTTGATGAAATTAAGATCGTCATCAATGTACAGCACTTTCAGTAGTTCCTTGCTATAGATGTTTCGGCGATACACATCGTTAGTATCGCACTCATCGAGACCCCAAACACGGATGGTGTCGTCCGACGAACAGGTCAGAAAGCAGTCTAATGGCAAATTATTCGACAGATTATTTTTCAGGTAATTGTATGGCACGGTTTCAACACCCCAAATACAGGCCGAATGGTACAAAAATGAGTGACTCTTGCCAACGCGACGTATATCCCGTAGATCCCAAATGTACAGACTGTGATCGTTGTAAACACAGCTGACCTTAGATCGTGGCTCATCAAATACCATGGCAATAGTATCGGGAAACTTAGAATTTGGCGGAACTGCAGTAATATGATTGATGTGAACACCTTGTGCAACGTCTGCTCCCAAATAATGTGTTCTTGGCAGCGTTGTCATATACTCAAGAGTTTCTGCATTGAAAACACGGATTATAGATTCAGCACATCCGACTAGAATGTACTTAGAGCTTGTGCATAGACAATTAGCAGATGTTGTGCGACACAGCACCCACTTGTCTAAAAGTCTACGTGAGTTAAACTCAACAAGATGACCATTACGGGTGATTGCGTACGTGCTATCGGCTGCTTCACCTTTTCCACATGCAACAGCACTAAAGTCGTTGTTTCGCAGCTCACCTAAAATTGCACTGCGTCCCATCAACGGTATAGGTTCTTTGTACTGAAAATATAAACATTATTTATTTTATTTATTTCTATTCTCATAAATTCGTTTATCGTACTTTCCGACTGCCCTCCAAATACCAGTATTTAACGTGTCTATTACCAACGGTTACGAAATAGCTTCCATCTTCACTGAAACACACGGCCACCACTTTTGCGCTGACTTTGTTTGAAGCTATCTTCAAATTTAGTTTCCAGTCAAATACATTAACGATCATGTCATGTTGCGACCCTACGGACACTAGATATTTTCCAGTCGGAGAAAAGGCTATACAGCTAACAGCGTATTTGTGACCTAGAAATTCTGCTATTACTATGCCTCCGACACCGTTATCCAGTTTTCCATTGGTCGAGTCCAGTTCCCATACTTTGATAGCGGGATTCTGACCACATTCGCCGGTTGCCACATATCTACACAAAAGGAATCGAAATTAGAAGAAAATTAAATACAATACGAGAATGCAAAACCTACCGCCCACATTGTGAATAGGCTATTGCAGTAATGGCCTTTCGTGAAGTGTTCAGCAAATACGACTGGCTCAGCTTTTTCGAATTGAACAGCACGACCGTGCACCTGAAATCCAATAAGACATATAAAAACTTAATATGACGTCGATGCGACAATTGGATTGTAAATAAATTTTGTATACATATACAAATATATGATTGGAAATACCTATGCACGAATGACATCAATGTAAATAATATACTGATATAAATACAAATATTTCCGAAATTCATGTGGGATGTTCCTATATAGATAGTTGTGTTATTACGAATTTTATCGAAAATAATCACAGATTTCTGATGTAACATATATATGCTTTTGAGCTGATTTAAATAATCAAACAAATGCAAATACGTAAACTCGGAATGCACAATCAAAAGTATGTAAGAATATTGTTATATAATGAATTATAATAAAAAAAATGTATTACTGTGCGGTTGACCTTGACTTAAGTGCACATCCAAAAATTAAAAGCTCATTTATTACAAAACAATAACTTAAGATTGTGGATACGTGTTTATATGTTAAATACATTTCGTTACGCAGTTTAACAAGACTGGGTCATTGTCATGTTTAATACGCAGATCTGATGAAAATATTAAGAATACAATTATAATTATTACAATTATATGGCAATTAATTGAAAATGTTTAAGTAATAAAATTATCAGAAAAACTAGTTTACCACACATAAAAACAAAAATAAATTGTCTTATGAAAAAGATTAGAAAAACAAGAATAAATATTCAACCACAAAGGAAGTGAAAATCATTTTTAGATAGACCAGTTACCAAATACATCGAATCTCATAAACAATTATTGTGCGTACACGAAATTATGAATATATTTGATTTGCATCGATGTCGCTGTCGTTGGACGTAGTTGCTCACCTTGCAACCCACTTGAAAGACGTCGTTTAAGACAATATAATCATAAACGTATTACCAATATGCGCGCACGCACAAACACACCTCTATGCTATATACAAACAAGCGCAATTGTACGACGTTATGTCACGCAATGGAATTGTATACAGTACATTCTTCAAATCGTTTCAATAATGAAATAAGTATTTTTTTCAAAGAGTCTCACCGCATGCGCAAATACTTATATATCGATTTTTCTCGATCGGGTCTTAAGTAAGTTGCAAGTTGCAATCGAACAAGTTGCTCAGACCAAAAACTGCAAATGAGCAGTTTCACAAAGTGCTGCTGCATAATGACGAGCTAATTTGAATCTAATTTGATGGCTGTCGTTTTAGGCTTGTAGATAATGTTATAAAATGCATTTCTGAGCAATTAAGATGTACGAGTATGGCTGTACTACAACGAGGATTTGCTAATGCTAAGCGTGCGAATAATTGCGAAAAACTGTAATGTGTCTGTCTGGGAAAGTAGACGAGAATTCTAATAAATTATTTTTGTTGATTTATAATTATTAAAATTTGTTAAAATTTATTTAGTTTTTAAAATAATATTAAAAGTCTATTACTTTGTTGTTTCCAAATGAAAAATCCAAATAAACATTCCGCGATATACATGTAAAATAACCACTAGCCAATCTCAAAGACTCATATATATTCTATTATTACTCTTTGAATGTATTTTTATTGGATACGAATTTAGCGTATACAGCATTATTTTATTTTGCAATCAAAATAAATTAAAATCTTCCACGGCAAAATTTATTTTTGGCCAGGCAACAAATGTTTATCAATAAATTTAAATATGCACTCGGCATAATATTATTTTTCGTTCCAAAATGTATTTCTGCACAGTTAAGAATTAAAAAAAATCTTACAAATTAATTTAAATGTGAACTGTAAAAGTAACAAAATGGCGGAATAGCACTCTATTGCCTTTCGAATCACGCTTAGGGAAAAAACCCCCTTAGGAATGGCGGATAGAGGTTCGTTCCCTATGAATAAAACCTTTTGAATCACAACAAGGGAAATAACCTTTGGGAATGGATGAATAGTACCATGCAAAACTTCTGATTTCGATTTTCATATCGAGATTGGTGTTTGATTTATTTTGATTTCGAAACTTTAAACTCGAGACTACCCGAAAAGTGCTTTAATACAAGTGCTTGCCGACTTGCAAACCACCTTCACTTGGTTTTCGATTTTACAACAGCGAAAAAGTTCAAAATTCTGTAGATTCTGGAGCTGCTTCTCATTATCAGCTTTCTCTCATGAATTGTTGAATTAAATCCTTCAAAGTTTCTATAGCATTTTGAACTGTCGCTTGATGCCATTCGTTAAGACAATGACAATGATTTTGAGTGGGAAAAAAATCGGATGAGTCAGTGGAACTATTTTACTATACAGCCCATGACTAGAGTCTGTAGTTATTCTAAACCCGACAAACCTTTGACATAATCTACTATATATATCGAGGGGAGTAGATGTCGCAAGTCTATAGATCTCGTTAGATTGCAGATTGTTAGGCCTTGAGCAGACCGGCCGGTGGGCCCCTCAGCTAGCAAGTTAAGCTCTTCATCCATGCACTTGCTAACTAAGGCCCGCTAACAAGTGAATATATATATGCAGTTTTTACTCAAAAATTGTTCCATTGGTTTTACTCGGAGTAAGTGATGCAATTCTAGAGTAAAAAAATGTGTGTCTGAAACCAAAATCAGAACCGAATCAAGAACAACCAATACACATACAACTTAAATGTCAAATGTATATTTATTCATATCATATTGACGTTTATTGAATTGCAGTTGCGAATAATATTGATTACCATTGTTTGACATTCGTAACAACATTTTATTTCTATGTTCCAATAGAAACCGAGTAAATGCTATTCTGTTCCAGAACAGCAAGAAACCATTGTAAATTGACATATGTGTAAGTATAGACAAAACACTTGGTATATAACCAAGTAGACAAAACTTTAAAGAATTCGAATTAACACTCCTCAAAGAAATTTACCAAATTTTCAACAATGATATCACAAAATATTAAAATCAAATATCAAATATTTCCTCATGGTTTGGGTGGAAAAAGTAATGAAAATAATATGGTTTAAATAATAAATCAAGATTATGTAGACAACGTCTACATACTTCCACTTTCCACATGGCTTCAATTGACAAGAAAAGTGCCCGGTCAGTGCGGACAGCTGGTACACGTATCGCAGTTCGAAAGCCGAAGGTTCTAATATGAAGAAGTGTAAATACGATTATTGTCCACTAGACCCAGATGTTTTAGAAGTATGACATCCGATTTAGACGGACTTGAGTAAACGAGTAAACCCGAATTATTAAAAATGAGCAAGGGAAGCAAAATACTCAAAAAAATAAAAGAAAATAAATATATTTAAAATGGCACAGCGGGCCTGAAATAGCTGTAAGTATAAGTATTTTATAACATAAAAATCAGTTGTTAAAACTTTAAACACGAAACTACATTCGCTGCAGCTCTGACTCGGAAGCAAATTGATAAAACGATATGAAATATTCAGGGTACAGTCAGCATATGTTTTTTCCTACTCGATTCCAATATACTTCAATTTCTTCGTTTTCAATAACGGCTATTTGCTCCGAATATTGTATAAAATATTGTATTGAAATATAGCAAACTACAGTCTACAAACTTTTCTGGTGGAAAAGTCGAAAAATGGTATTTGAAACTTCAGCTTATTGGAATTCATTTTATTGCCGAATTCGAGTTTTTTTAAATTGTTCTTGCCGTATGTAAGTATCATTCAAAAATTCGGACCCGTGTGGCAGGTGGCTTTATAGATATGATACCAATTGGATGTAACATAATTTCATTTCTATTTTTAATACATCTAAATTAATACAGTGTTGCTGCCGTTCCATAATTTAATGAATGAATTGATTTAAACAAATCTACTGTTTAAATCCATTTTCCAAGAAAAGTAGCTGTTGTTAACAGTACTACCATGATCATATAATTCCCGGAATAGCCGCGGCGTGGCGCCCTTGGGTACCCGATTTGATTTCTGTTTTTTAGTTAGGTTGGCACATCTATTGTTGATATTCCCTTTCAGCGTCATCGGTTGACATGTGTCAAAGTTACGGCGTATTGTGTACATCTACTTCAGTGCGTGTCGGTGATTTCGAAAATGGATTTAAATGTGCAGCAACGAGTTTGCATTACATTTTTGCGTTACAAATGGTTTTAACGGCGCCCAAACATTGGAAATGATGCAGAAGGGTTTTGGCAACGACGCATTGAAGAAAACAGTCATTTATCAGTGGCTCGAGCGGTTCTGAGGCGGCCGAGAGTCGCTCTGAGATGACCCACGTCCGGGCCGTCCGTCGATATCTAACAACGAGGAAAACGTCAACAAAATTAACCGAATGTTGGGAGAAAACCGCAAAATCATCATCAGAGAGATAGAAGACGAGTTGAGCATTGCGCACGGAACCGTTCAACTCATTCTGGTACCGAAAACTCTCAATTTCACACAAAAAGTGGACCGCGTGGACATCGAAAGTTAAAAAAAGAGTTAAAAAAATATTTTGATGACTGGATGAAGCGCTGGTATAAGTGCTTTACAGTCGGAGGGGAGTACTATGAAGGCGACAATATCGATATTGGAGAATAAATGTATTTGTAATTGTAATTGGTTTTCTGAATAAATTCTAAGAATTAAATGATCAGAATAGTATATACGGCACTTGATTTTTTAAAAAATTACACCAGGTTACAAAAAAGTTCTTTCAACGCTGGAATAAGCAAATTTACCATAGGTTTGATTGACTGAAATGGTATTATAAACTTTTCAAGAATATCATCATATCATATTTTTTGGCAAGAATACTACAATTATTCATTCAAATTTTCCAACTTTTCAGCAAATCGTTACGTAACTTTATTAAGTTTTAGCTATCGGAAATCCTATTGCATAGTTTTTTCGAAGAAAACATCTTTGCTTTGAGTAAAAGTAGTAATGAATGGAAAAGTGGATCTCTCTAAATTAATAGTAGATAGTAATCAACATTTTTATTTTTATTTTAATTATAATTATATATTTAACAAATAAAACAACCTATTTCAGCAAGAGAAACTACTGATAACAGTGCTACATTCAAACCGGGGATAAATAATAATTTGTAAAACCATGATTTAATAAATAATGAAGATATAATTACCCAGCAGGATAAGCCAATACTCCGGTGGTAGGTGACACATCTAAAGCCGCGTTGCTGCAAACGGTGAGGCCAAAGACTTTCTTTAATTTAATCTGAAATAAAAAAAATAACTTTATTTATCGATTTACATCTTAAATTCGATATTGCTACAATTTAAATATTTTTTATTGAAAATAAAATTTGGTACCAAACCTATAAATTCTGCATCCAATTTATAAACATATCTACATAAATTATATACTATATATATTCGGAATTGAAATGCACGCAATAGGAAATCAATCAGGCGTGTCGTCGCCTAGCACTCCAATGAGGTTAACCTGTTTGATATGAATGTGCAGTGAGCACACACTGGTATGTATGTGTGTGTGTATGTGAACATGCTCTCCCGCATAAGCACATCTTGTTGAATGAATTATAACAAACATATAATTCTATTCTTTATAGTCAAATGCACAGTCCATATTATACACTGTATATAAAATAATTAAAAACTGAATAAAACCCTGCAGAAAAATGCAAATAAAATTCCATAATTGTAAACAAATATTTCAAAGAGCAGATGGCGTATTATATGTGTATACATTTATAGTAAGATAAGTATTTATTAAGATTGTCTGCGCGTGCAGTACAAAGATTTATTTATTGTTGTCAGCTTGTTTGGATTAGAGCGATGTATTACATGATGGTCAGTGAGATATGTGAAAATGAGGGCGTTCATTGCGCAATGGCAAATGAATATATTACATTTGTGTAAGAACTTGATTGTCAACATTAAATTTGATTTATCATTGAAAATGATTTAGCGCAGGGTACCGATGAAAAATGTGTAACGACGACTAAAGTAAAGTTCGGTAAAAAATTGGCAAAATTCTTGTAATTTTGTTTGACGTAAGTCACGTGACGCGAAAAAAATATCCAACGTGCGCATTACAAATTTTTCTAGTTGAAAAAGTGTATATTTTAAATTATTTTTTTTTAAAAACCTTCTTTATTTAAAAAAATACTTAAAATAATATTTGTAATGCATCCATGATGGACATATTGATGTCTATTATCAGGTGTACAAGTATGAAATGTCGTTTTTTTTTAAATCAAAAAACACGTTAAATTTTGTGGAAAAAGGAAAAATCATTTATTCAAAGTATTTGCCGTCGCTAGCTACACATTTTTCCCATCTCTCGGGCAATTTGTGGATTCCGC
>JANSTU010011713.1:0-15372 GCA_027564075.1 Bolitophila hybrida | reverse complement strand
TGATCAGTTGCTTGTAACAAAGCAGTTTTATTTTGTTATCCAGACCATTGGTTCTTCGAAGGATAGGCTTAATGCTGATAAATTATATGTCACTTCATATAATGATTTATTTTTCTGATCCATGTGTTGCTATAACGAATTATAAGAAAATATGCACTACACAACTTAGATTAAAATGCCCAATACCTATATTATTTTATAATACATTTTATTATTTTATTTATAGATTTTATTATATTTTTGTAAAAGATTGAAGTACTGCGTAGTGAGTTTAGCATAAACCAGAAATATCTGTATGAAAGTTATACTTTGGAAATTCAATCGGAATTAAAATAAAATTCTAGTAAATTTTGGAATTATGAAGTGGGGAAATATGATCCGATTTTCTCGATTTTTTTTTAGCGAATAAAAAAACCTACTAATTGAAACTTGGCATGTATTTTTAAGCATTATTGAACTTGCTTTATATATATATATGTATACAAATATTTCAAAATGGCGAAGTTATGGGGGTGGGGGTACAACGCCTCGAAGTCCAAGATTGATTGATGAAAATTTAAATACTTAAAATGACTTTTTCGACCAAAAAGTTTACCCAGAATAGAATTTATAACCGAATAAAATGCGCTTATTCTCGATTCGATAGGTTGTATACTTTTTTTTATTCGTGCTCGCCAATTTGAAAAAAGGTCAAAAAGTTAAAGTTTTCGATGAATCAAGTTAGTTAGTGAAGTTAGTGAATACAAGCTATTGGCTACTTACAAGCAATTATCGGCTACTTTGCTATTTCTGCACTATACAGTATTCCAGTTTTAGCCATTCGGCGTGCATTTCTGGCCTCCTTGCTGTCGAATGAGTATCGTTGGTCTTGCCTTGCGATTCGACACTGGTCGATATTGACCGCAAACATTTTGCCTTTCTGGCCAATCTTCAAATTCAGCAATTGCATAATCATCAAGACGAATGAATAGCCTTCGTCAAACATACTGGTACCTTGACAATTCATTCCTTTCTTTAGCTTGACGTAATACCTGTACTACGAATTCCGCTCGCTCCATGTGTATTCAGTTTATGCTTTATATCTCGAGAACTACTTCGAATTGACTCCTAGAACTGTGTAAGGCTTTTTTTGGATAGTTTATTTATCGATTCAATCAAACTTTTTTTTTATATTTTACTTTCTAAAACCACGTACTACAGGTTTTCCATCCATTTAAATCCTCGAAATTTTCCGACCTTAAATGCATTTTTAATCTATTTGCTATATTTTTTTGAAGAGAACTATGTTATAGATGACAGTTACTCCGATAGTTACTCTTTAGTATCTTCGCATACGCATACGTAAATTTTGCCCTTCAGAGATTCTTGAAGCACTTTTGAAGATCAATGTGTCTAAGAGTACAGGTCCAGATGGTATATCATCTTTATTTTTGAAATCCTATGCCACTATCACATTTATTTAACGATTCTATATGTACTGGAATTTTCCCAAGCAAATGGAAATTATCTTACATCACTCCTGTCTTCAAGTCAGGACTAAGAAATAAATTAGAGATGTATCGTGGTATATGTATTCTTCCGAAAATCGGTAAGCTTTTTGAGTCAGTTGTTTGCAATGTGCTTCGTTTTTACTATCTCAAAATATATAATTGACCAACACGGTTTTATGAAAAATCGGTCAACTACATCGAATCTTGTATAATTCACAAATCACATTCTAAATCAAATTGAAGTTAGTCCTCAAATTGATGTCCTTTACACGGATTTTTATAAAGCTTTTGATAGAGTGTCGCATAAAATTCTATTAAAAAACTATATAATTTGCAGTTGTGGATTGAATCCTATTTATCTAATCGTCAGTAATTTGTTAAAATTAATAATTTTGTATCAAGAACTATCACTGTTCTATCCTAACTGGTATCCATATGGGGGACCCCGCCCATATGGATACCAGTTAGGTTCATAGCTCTTTGTTATCTACATACATGACATGACCTACAAAGTATGTTTAGCAAATTAAATGTCTTTTGTATGCAGACGATGTTAAATTAATGTTTCCAGTGAACTCCTTTCCTAATGCTATTGCTTTGCAGGATGATATTGATGTCCTTTGTTATTGGTGCAGTAATAATAATTTGCACCTTAACATAAAGAAATGTGTTCTTTTACAGAAAAATAAATCCCTTGTTTTATAATTATACAATAGGTGGTAATAATGTGCGAAGACGTTTTAATGCGTCTGTATATTGTATGTTTTATATTATAAATTACAATTTAGATGATCCCAATTTATTATAGCTAGTTATGTTTACGCGCCTACTCGGCTGTTTAGAAGTAATAATACATTGTTGCGTTTTAAGCCTTTTCGTACTAATTATTGCAAATTTGCGCCTGGTAACAATATGATAATGCTATTTAATAGTGTTGATTCCTTTGACTTTAATTAATCACGTTGTAGTTTTCGTAAATTACTCCGTCAATTTAGTTTAGTAAATCTGTAAGTCATTTATTAATTCGTATTATTTTTTTATTGTGTCTTTTATGTGTATTGTTCCAGCGAGCAGGGCCGCTATAAGCTTATTTAGTTTTTTAAGTTTATGTTTTAATTATGTAATTTCTATATATAAGTTATTTAAATAAATAAATAAATAAATTACAGATAAACTTAAATAAGTCTTAAACTAGAAAAACATTATCTATAGAAACGTTGACGAGGATATTACTCTCGAAGCATTTTAAGCAACTGTTCGTGTTATAATTTTGATTTAGATAATAAGCAGCAAATATACTCAATAAATTTAACGGAAAACCACCAAAGAAGCATTTTGAACTCTGAGAATATTTTTTTGTGACTGTACAGCGATTCTGTCCAACTTATCAACATCGCTAAGTTTTAAATTCACGCTGTGACGACACGTGTAAGCAACAATAATTCTGTCATTTGTATTTCCATGCGTTGGTTTTGCTGCTGCAGCGGCCTAACGTGGAAATGAGTTACCTTTAAATTACATAAACTGTGTTTTTATACATCTCTATTTAATAATGAACACCAACAAAATTTAAATATCTGAGATTTTTAAAATAAAGATGATAGGTTTCTAAAAAAATAAAAAATCGCAAAAAAAGCTTAAATTCTGAAACAATAAATAGAGTGATGAGATTTGTATTTAAGATTGAAATTATAATTCCGAGTTTATGAGAACCACTTAAAAGATATGATATTATATTAAATAAAATGGTAACAAAATAAAAAGATTGCGTTTCAAACTATCTTATATTTGGTATATTATTGTGTGAATGCTAAAAAAGTATTTGGGTGCTAAATAACGCCGATAAAATCATTTGAATTTTCACATAAATTACAAAGATAATTTTTTAATTTTCTTTTTTTTCACTAATTTTTTTATTTTTGTACAAACATATTTTTTGGCATTCACATTATATTATCAAACAAAAAATTAAAATAAACGTGGTTTGACTTGACAGTTTTTTTTTGGGACGCATAACTGTTCATGTACCTAAGGATCTTGCAGAATTGGTCAGAAAGTACAGTAAGTAATAATATTGTTGGCGTCTTTAAACAACGTCTTTACAACGACATCAGACATGGATAAAAATTGAACCTTCCATAATTTGTCCAGCTTCAGTGAATATTCAACCTCGTGGCAGTCCAGGAAAAACATTTACTGATTCCGCTTCCAGCACTAAAAGACGAAAAGAAACTATTGTTTGGACGTCTTTGGTAGTGAATGTGTGTATCAGGCAGCACATGGTACCACAACAAACACAATTACTAATGATTTATCTGAAACAGTTATCGTTGACACTATTGTGCAAGCTCTGGTTTTGTTTATTGATATCAATGCAACTTAGTCTATATACTCGTACAATCAACAATGAATTTGCAGATAACAATTTAGTACTACATGGTAAACGGGATCTAGATGGATAGCAACAAAGCGAATATAAACAAAACTTTACGCTTAACGCTGATATTTTGGGGCAAAATCGAAAACCATCTTCAACCAATCTGTGTCGACCACTACGCTTTGAATATAAAATAGAAACCATTGAAGAAATCAACATCGAATAAAAACACAAATTCAAGCTCTTACATCCATATATCGAAACATTTCATTAAAAAATATCTATAAATGCCGACCGATTTGAACGTTATGCACTAAAGACCTTATATACCAATTAATATGGTTGGTATTTCATGACAGCAAGTGTACATAAAGTCCTTATTTATCGTAAATTATAAGGTACATTTAATAAAATTTGACATACTCAAAATTACATTAGTTTAACTGGGTAATGTTGTTTATAGAAACTTTGATCTCGCCGTATGTACATACTCCGAAGAATCACAAGAAGCTATTAATAAAGAATTTAGAAACATAAGATCTAGAAATACTATAAAATGAAACCGCCTGACTAATTGCACCGACATAATAAATTACCTATTAATATTAAAATTTGATCCACTTATCGCACATGTAAGATCACATAAAGACACTAGTAAAACGACTTTGAGCGAAAGTGTAAAAAAAAATTCATGCTGGATTTTATTTCTTATGTAGAGGATGATAATGAAGGTGAATTCATTCAAGATTTATCTAATAATGAAGAAGACGAAGATTCATATATTTACAATGAATGAAGTTTTTTTAATATTTTGTTTACAATTTTTTTGTTTATAATAAATAATTAAAATTTTAAAACTTTTTTTATTTCATATTGACTGAAATTGAATTATAGTTATAATCGAATTAAACAAAAAAATTAAAAAGTTCTTTTTACAAAGTTACATATTTGTGAGCAAAACAAAATATTCTACTGTCGTCGGCCGCTGCTGCTAAATAACCATGTATAAATGACAATTTTAGAAAAAAATACATTTATGTTATTAGGGTTTTATTCAAATAAATAATAATTAGTATGATATCATACATACATTTCATATTTCAACTTCAACAAGTAGATATTTTTTTGAAAATATTGTTATTAAAAAAATCGAATACATTAATAGTTTATAGCTTTTGATAAAATATGAAGGTTCAACCGCAACCGAAAATGTATCTCTCCGGCAGACAGCTATTCATCCAACTTCAATGTTGTACCAGTTTTAGGAAAAAGTTAAGTACAATGCCTTCCCGGAAGAACAGAGTTAATTACTCGATACATTGGGGTCAACCACAGCAAATGTCAAACATTCCAGGATTTTCACAATAAGTGTATATACTTCAATTTTCTATTTTTAATTAATTTTCACGTAAATTCAATTCAAAACAAAAGCTTCCCATTTTATCAATGGAACTAATGAAGTTGTTTCAAGTATTGCTGCTCAATGATCCATTTAAAAAAAAATGACGCTTCATTTTAAATTGGTTTTCTAGTGAATATAAGCTTGTTTCCCATTTTCCAAAAAAATACTCCCCAGTGTGTAGATATTTACCATTCAATTGAAAATCGGATATAAATTGTACATAATTATATTCACAGCTGTATATTACAAAAAAATGCAAATGCTTTTAAAGTACACAAACATTCATTGCCATTAATTCATCGTATCGTTAATAAAAAAGCGTTCTGCTATATCATGATCGCAAAGCACATGCGCTTGGGTGAAATCCATTCATAAGGACCTCGTCGACGTCGACGGTGATTACATAACACATTTGCATAAAATAGTTTTAAATATATATATTATAATTGTATTTGAATTCCAAAAATAAGTATTAATAAGTATAAGTATAATTCTGGCAACACTGTTTGGCATATTTAACCGCAGATACTCCGATAACAACATAATTCTTTTTAACAAGCTTGCGAGTGGACTTATACTTTAATATAAAATATATAATAATTAAAATCGATCAAGTGGAGATAGCTTATTATAGTTAATAGAAATCAAAAAGACAAAAGTCTTTTATAAATTAAACTAAATAATATCAATCAAAAGTTTGCTAATTGCTTTTACATACATACTAATTATATTCATAAATGTATTGTTAAAAAAATAGTGAGTGATTGATTTTATTTGTCATCGAATATGCACATGCAAACTTCGTTTAAACTGTAAATTTTAATATTATTTTAATTATCTAATTGCTATTAAATATATTAGAATGATTAATATATTTAAAGATTAGGTTTTGGGTTTAAAATTAAAATATATAAAGTACACAAACGAAGAGATAATTAGAAACGAAATCTATACGCTCAAAAGTATTTATTTTTCAAAAAAATATATTTTTGAAACAAGAACACCAACGAACAATTTCAACTCGATGGAAGGACGCCGCTGTTTCTGTTCTTTGTGCACAAGGAGTAGTGGATTGGAGAGCGTTGGGGGAAACAGGTCCGGTTGGAGCTCAAACCAACAATCATTTTATATTTGAGGCTCTATCCTTGGGAATATGAATAATTAAGAAAACAGAAACATTAATTAAGATCCCTAATATATTTAAACTTTTCAATATTTTGCCTTCCTGCTTGGAATACGTGTTTAGATAATAAGAAATGGCAAGTCAAAAAAGACTATAAAGCCAGATTTGCCGACAGAAAACAATACATTCAAGACAAATAGGATAGGGCTTTTAGTGGATAGACCAAAACCTGTCGAAAGTGGAAATTCTGCCAACTCTCAGAGGAAACAAAACAAATGCAAATACAATACACAATACAAAAAAAAACATCTAGAGTGCATACTATGGAAAATCTCTTGCATATATTGGTTTCGTTTAACCCAGTAATTTCGAGTCTTAAGTTTATTCAACACAAACGTTTCAGTAGTAAGAGTTTCCCTCCATAAGTGCTTCAATTATTGGCTGAACCAAACATATATTTTCTCAGAACAAAGAACTGTTTTTTTAATGTTGACCAGATAAAGCACTTGAAACCGATTGAATGATAAGTTTCAAAAAGCGTCGTTTCCGGACAAGGAAGTACTGATTTTATTGACGAAATCGTAAACGGTGAAAATGGTCAAGTCTGGCATCGAGATTGTTGTTACGGTTATCCTGACTACGTTCCCGATAAGGTTTTCATGGAGGCACATGTTTGCATTAGCTAATTGCAATATCCTATACAAAAGAAATGCTCCACCCAGATTATTGATGTGTAAAATTTTTTGCACCCGATATGGGGTAGTTGGAAAGTTATTGTGACCGTCATCGGCCTAGTCAGAGTGTTGACCGCCTGGTGTAAATCAGCAGTAGTATATCAGAAGTATAACAGCAGTACACTCTAATAAATACAGACTTTTACAAAGTGAAAAAATCGACTTTCTGGCAAAGTCGATTTAAATTTGTAATTGATACACAGTTATATTCACTTTGTAAAAAGTTAATATAACTTTGTGTGTAATGTTGTATACACTTTGTTTACAAAGTATTATTCATTCTGTTCGCATAAACTCATAAACTTGGTACACAAAGTCGCGAAATTACAAAATGAAATGCAAATATAACTTTGCTACAACACCTTTTGGGAAAGTTTTTTTATCTTTGTATTCAAAGTAATTCGGCCATATTTGTTTTGATTGATAAGATTTTTTACTCGAGTTCCAAATTAATAAAAGCAATTTTTAAAACTTTTTTTTAATGTTTAACTGCATTTTATTGCGTCCTGCCTCCATTGTGAATATTTAGGTATCGTTGCTGTATACTCAAGAACTAAGTCATTTTAACTTTGTAAAAAATCACTCACTTTGCATACACTTTGTATACAAAGTTAAATACGCTTTGCCACAAAGTAGCGACATTTCGACTATGTTTTAAAGTGAATAATTTGTTAGAGTGTAATTCAACAGTATATCAGCAGGATATCAGCAGTAAGTATATCTGCACTAAGTATATCAGCACTAAGTATATCAGCAGTATTTAGCAGGATATAAGAAGCATATCAGCAGTAAGTATATCAGCAGTATATCAGCAGTAAGTATAATAGAAGTATATCAGCACTAAGTATATCAGCAGTATTTAGCAGGATGCGTTTATGTTAGTGTGTTTTGGAGTGTGTTTTATAGGTTTTTTGATGTGTAAATATTTTTGCTCTCGGTATGGGTTGTTAAAAAGTGTGAAGTGACCGTGACCGTCATCGGACTAGTTAGAAATAATATATATGGCTTTGATGCATTCCTACTTTATCAAAAGCCGTGCCCAAAATCAAAACCTCTGTAACGAGCTTAGATGTTTACACATCAATTCCCGTGAGTGCAGCATCGCTCACACCAGTTTTTTTTATTTTACATATGATAATTATTAATTACGCCCAATAAAATTGTGTAGGCTTATTCCGAGTCACAGATCTTCATCTCGGAGTCATATGACGCAGAACAGTAAATATCAAGCAGTATAGTTAGACCCCTCGAACGTTTCAGTGCTCCGTCATCAGTCGATTGAGTGCTATCAAAATTATTTCTTACGTAATATACCAGATTTGCGAAATGCAAATATTTGTTATAATTTCAACTACATATACAACAAAAATACTTTCGTATTTTCAATAAAACCAAAACATTTAAGTATTAAACTTGTACTGTATATAATTAAAAAGAAATGATTCAACAAATCACAAGGATAAATCCACATAATCCATAAATAATGTAAACTAAATAAAACCAATGCAACAATAATAATCTATGCGCTGTCTTCGAATGAGCGCGTATTTCCTTAACACATATCTAGAATATATATTATATTCCAACTATGCGAGTCATTTTATTCCTTCAGAATTGATTGAATCACGTACAAACAAAAACTATGTGTTCGCAAAGCATAATAAAACTTTATAACTCAAACACGACGCGCGAATATTATATAAACAAAACGACTTGCAACTTCACAGACACGATTATTTGCTATAAGTCACTGTCGCCGGGACATATAACATAAAAATAGTATAAGAATAAACTAGCGCATATATATTCTGAAGCTAGAGAGATTATTTGTCAACGAACGATATTTATGTTTCCCTCACACTGGACCCCGATTTTATTTCTCCACACATGGATGGCTTTTGCGTCGATATATGGACTTACCGGAATGTTGTTTGATTACAATAAAAACATTATTTTATATTACAATAAAGTCAGTTAACATGCTGATCGGATTAGTGTCTAGTCCGACCGTATTCCGTATATTATTTGTTAGTTCAAGTAGCCACTTATCCGTATTCGTATATAAATACCCCCAAAGGTATTGCGAGTCAATTACAATTAATGTTTACAATAAAATCGAACCTTCAAAGTAGAAAAAATACGAATAGATCATAATATAAAGTATATATAAATAAACCAAACAAAATCTGCCCAAGGGCTCGCATAAGCACACAAGCACCCTGCGACTGACTTATATTAAAGATAATACATTTTATGTATACATACTTAATTATATATAGATACTCGCATCCCTCTGATGTATAAGTGCCCTCTCCATTATAAGTTTCAATAATGCGACTCAATAATTTCGTTACGTTTTATGATTTTATGTTTTATTGTCTAAAAGCGATTTTTATAGCAAAACGGATTATTCGTTTAGCATCTGTTCGACTAAAAATAGAAAAAATAGAAATAGAAACGATATTCGATAAATATGAATTATCTGGGATACAGTTATAGATCAAAATTCGGTAAGAATATTGGAATTTTGTGAAAAATCGCGTTTTTTGGTGGAAGGAAGTAGAGTAAAGTTATTTAAATAATTATTAGACATTTGTGCTGAAGCTGATCTTATATAGCTTCCTAGTGATTAGGTGTCACTCACAACTCTCATTGTTCAGCTTTAAAGCTTATATATCAGTATTTATATACTTTTATATATACCTGTATATAAATCGCTCAGTTTTTATTTTATTTTAATTAATTTATTTATTTTACTTTTTATTTAAAAAAATGCAAATGACCAATTGATATATGAATATTTGGGTTGGTGACCATTTCGAAATGTGGATAAATTTCCATGTGACAGATTTCCATACACCGCTGGGCCCCAATCTGGCGAATTCGGGGTTTGGGCAACAATTGCAATGCATGCAATTTGACCATCTTAGCCAGTGACTTGTGACACGGTGTATTGTCTTGGTGGAACAGTGGTTTTTTCGTTAGCATTTGTATCAATATGTCCAATAACGCTATGAAGTTTTCAGAATTGATCCCTTGTCATTTCTAAAGATATTCAATAAACAAAATACTATACATAACCTTACCAGCCGACTGTTGTGTCTTTGGTAGATTTGGAAAGCTTCCAGCTGCCTCAACTCTTTGCTTTGACTTTGGAGTACAATGGTGTATCCAGGTTTCATCTATGGTAACATATTAACAAAAAAAAACAGCTTCAGACAACAATCCGAACAATCGATTCGTTGTTGTTTTTGTTTCGGTATCAACAAATTCGTATTTACTTTGAGTTGACCAAATTGTCGTGTAAGATAGTAAGCGCACAGACATATGATAACTTCGAAACCTCAACTACCTCCCTCAATTTCATTTTGCGGTCGGTAAAAACAGATTTTGCAGATTTTTTTAACTTTTTCTTCGTTAACAGCAGTATTTGGACGACCACTGCATTGGAAAGGACAACCTTAAAGATATGGAATGGATCCTTCGACCAGCACTTTTTTCTTTCTGGTCTTCTTTTTTGAAAAAAAAGAGAAAAACAGTTCTTAGCGCACTTTCTGCCTTAAAGGTAGTATAATGGATTTAAAAAGATAGATACGACAAATACCTTTCATTTAACAACTCCCTAACCATCAATTCATTCCATCAGAAACGCCTTTTTATTTTATACCCAAAAGAGACTTTACCGACAGTGTATACGATCCAATGGGTTCACACTGCCACGATACTTCTCTTCAAATCTAATCTAATAATCCGATCCAACAATTCAGCATAATGTTGCCGTTTCCTTTATTCTGCAGATAGTCAATAAGTATTATTCCTCTATAATCTCAAAAAGGGTTGCCATGACTGTTTTTGCCTTCAAACCTAACAAAGTTAGGGGAAGCCGATACCCGAACTAGAAGAAAAGATAAAGGCGAACTCTTGCTTCAACTAAAGGGAACAGGAGAACACTCACACCATGGTGGAACTAAGGGACGTAGATGAAATAATATAAACAGAAGACATAAACACGGTAATCAAAGCTCAACTAGAAATAGAAGAACTGCCAGACGAAACTATACGAGTAAGAAAAGCGTACGGAGGAAGACAGATCGACAGACTATTAACCTGCCCGGAGAAGCTGAATCCAGATAAACCTTATGCACTCAAAACATCCTGACGCAAACAATCTCTATCAGTGAACCATTCAAGCAGCTATACAACCCAACCTGGGTTAGCGACAATATGAACTTCGCATCAATCTGAACAGGAAGTTGACGGACGATCGTACGTGCTAAAGTAAATTGTATACATTATTACAGCTGTTACGCCAGGACCAGTTGGACCACAGAAGAATTCAAGGCGATGCACACAATCTATATAATGACGCACACGGGAGATTCCCGGTCATCATAGGTGGTGACTTCAACTATTGGGCAACAGAATGTGGTAGCAGATTGACAAACCTCATGAGACGCATTCTTCTTGAATACCAGCGGAAACGAGCTAACGTACCATCACCATGGCGAGTAACTCACTACTACCTAGCTTGAAATGGCGAGCAGCTAAGAATACTCACACATTGATCACTAGTCGATAATATTTGAAATCAAAGATATAAGAAGAGTCTATAAACCCAAACTAACAGGCCCAAGAGCGTGTGATGCGGCAATGCCAAGACGAACATCTACAGAGTTGTAAACTGGAAAAGGCGATCAAGGAGAATAATGCGAAGTGCTACAAAACATTGTGCAACGAAGCCGACATCAATACAAGGGGCCCTATCTTATATCACACATTTGCTAATAACTTTCGTTCAAATTTTACACATGTTCATAAACGTACTTTCGTTAAATTTGCTTCTTATAACACAAATTTAAAACATTTGAAAATATGGATATATCGATTAATTGGTTATAGATATTTTTGACATTCGATTATTTCTATATTTATTTTTTTTGCATTTTAAACATGGAATTATCAATGGATTCTCTCGCGCATGAAAATCTTTCAAAACGAACAAATTTGGTTACTTTGTTTTTAAATGTTTGTTACAAGATTGAAATTTTGAATAATTTTGAACATAAACATAAATGCACAGAAAATTTAAAATAATATTAACATCAACATCAGTCTTTGAAATCGACTGCTAGATCGTTTTTTTCTATTTTAGCTAAGTTTTTTTACAGTACCCTATTTCAAAGTAATTTATTATTTTTAAAAAATGAAAAAGATTTGCTATTTGAATAATACCCTTGAGAATTCATATAGCTTCCCCTCGCTATATTGAACGTTCAATCCATTTGTATCTCATCTGAATTTTGTATATTTCAAATAATAGATAAAATATGCCATCCCCATAATCACAATATTTAAATATATTTTACTTCAAATTAATTTAATTTCCGACATTTGCGATTATCCCTAACATTGCCTTCATGCACATCCTCGGCTCCACTCACTTTGTTCGATGCCATCATAAGAACAAAGATAAGCAAATCTAATAATGCGTGCCATTCACAAGATAGAGGCGTACAATGATAACACATTTATATACTATAGTACATTATACATATTTATTCGATGTACTTTCTTATTTCTATCTTAAGCTTTTTATAACAAATATACGCGGATAAGAAATCAATGTATTGATAATATTTATATAAGAGAGTATATGGGATTTTATTAAATATCGTTATACGGGCTGCCGAAATCGTATTAAATACTATACTTATATATACGAGTATATGGTTTTTATATATTTATATAATGAAGGTCTATGCATTATTATATTTAGTTTATGACCTTTGGATCACGTCTGATGTAATTTATTGGATATTTATAGTATATGTGTAATATTAGATTGGCTTGCAAAGAATATATGTATATCTAATTGAATTATAATATATAACGCTATAGTTAGTCCTCTTATCTCTATTCGGTATGAACATTTTTTATATACAAGGGAGGAAACATGCTCAATTTGAAGCTAATACAATGTACAAATAATTTTGAAGAGTTTTAGAATTTCTACTCAAAAGATTAAAGATTAAAGATTTAAGATATTAGAAATCTTTAATCTTTATTATAAAGACATTTATATCAATATCATTGCTTATTTGTTCAAAAATATCAAATTAATTATATTACATTTTCGATACCATTAATGGTCTCTTTTAAAATTGACGTACGTTATTTTTAATAATCCTATTTTAAATATATGTGATACTGTGTGAAAATTCAGTGGAAAATACATTACAGCCTATCTAGGTACAAAATATTGTTAGTGAATATTCGATATTAGGCATATTTTAATTATATTATTATCATTATGATTATTATTGTGAAATTACTCATAGCTAGAGGCAGAACTATCTTTATAATTCACTCAAAAAAAACACCACATCATAAATGTCAGGTAAACAAGTTGTGCGGAGTATTCAATGTATATTGTATGCAACGAATCTATCATTCTATGCACTGTTGATTTTCTTTGTATTGCATACTATTTTATTTAATGGTGAATATAAATTCTATTTTCAACAAAGCTTTCGAAATAATTTTCAATTTGTATAAATATACCGCGCTTAAAACATTCGTGTGTTCATGTGAAATTTATTTTACCGGTTTCAGTGAATATAATATACATAAAACAGGAAACAAATAATTTGCAGGAGGTTTTATTATTTTATATATAATAATTATGACTTAATGAAAATGCTAGGTATTTTGAATATAATATGATATACATATATGTTATTATAGAGATAAAACACATTTATTGACTGTTCACTTTTATGGTATAGACATAATTTATAAAATAAATAAATAAAATATTTAAAAGCAAATTAAAAGAATGGTATTTTCGGTGAAATTTTGTAAACATTCTGTTTTCAATCAAATTTTCATATTTTGTTTTGTTTTTATTTAAATGATTATTTTTCATTCGTTTCGTATACTAGGAAAAATCACCGTCATCGCGTGGAGGGATGATAGAGGAGTTCATAACTGACCAGAATATCAAAATATGACTTAGGAATATCGTTTAAATATACCAAATTCCATATTATTATTTTCTTTTTTTATGAAACACATATGACATTGACATTGATCACGGTAAAAACTCAAAGAAATAGTTTTATACTTTTTGAGAAAAAAATATTCATTTTTTACCTTACCTTATTTTTTCACTGCTAAAAAATATACCATACTTAATTGGCAAGTTATAAAAAAATTGATCATTTAATGTAGTTATTGCAATTTTAGTACAATGGCATTTTAACAGCAGAAATAGTGAATTCCGAAGAAGTTCAGAAACGCCTGTGCAAGCGGTTTTGTTGGACGACAGATTGGCTTTTAAAGCGACCTATGGAAGGTGCCTGCGCCAAATTGCTGGTCGAATGGAAGGGCGGCTTGCCAATTGAGCAGAAGCTGTACTAAAATTTCCGTCGAATGAGAAAGCAGAACTTTTTGTATCTGCTGGTTGTGGTGGACTCGCTGATGCGTCAAGCCATCAGTCCCGACTAAATGCTACGATGTATTATCTGAGGATAATTTTCAGAGTTTCGAAAAGTTCTCTCTGTAAGATTATTCCGAGGACGGTGAAAGCTGTATACCTAGCTCTAGCTCCGACATATTTAAAGGTAATGGTTTGTTCGTTCTAATGCTCGTTTCTTAATTGTTCATTTGCGTTTGTGCAAATGTCGTCGAGTGAAGTCGAATGGCTGGCAAATACGAGGCAATATGGAATGTGCCAACTTGCATTGGATCGTTGGAGACCAACGGACGCAGCGCTTTCTATAATTATAAGCACTTTCATTCAATTGTATTGATGGCAATGTGCGACGCTGATTACCTGATTATTCACATACGTTGGGTAAATTGCTTTCAATTTGTAGTAATATAGTCTGAACTGCATTTTCTTCTTTTCTAAGAGCAAATGGCCGCGAGGGCGATGGCGGAGTATTTAATAATTGCTCGCTTTCTCGAAGCCTTGTGGATGATTTATTGAACTTACCATATCCAAAACCATTGCCTGGCCGAGTCAATGTGAGAGGAGGTGCTACCTGAGGGTACCCCCCAAATAAGGTAATTTTAAAAAAGTGCGGTGAAAAACGGTGCCAGACCAACAGTGACGTCAGCGTAGTGCGTAGTACGCGAACGTCGACTCCCGTTAGGTAACTTTCGACGGTGTGACGTCATTTCGGTGACCAGCGTGGACAGAGGGCGTGCGCGAAAGTGTCACCGATTCTGTTCGGTTAAGTGCT